>JAAAKG020116882.1:0-15228 GCA_010014905.2 Druon quercuslanigerum
GATTATCTCGTTACTTACTTTGTCCATCAGAGTTTTCCCGCATATTATGCGCAGGAATCTCATGTCGATCGCGTTAAATTTTATTTTTGGTAAACAATTTTCACTAGTTTAAATAATTTTTATCCCTGTTAATTGTAAAAACTTATTATTTTCTGAAATTAGTGACGCGGTTAATGAATATTAAGATATGATATTTTGTTTGAAAGACAATTTACAATTATTTACAAAATTTGTATTTTATTTGTATTTTATTTGTATTAATAATCATTCACTTCCACCTTAAATTAAATAGTCAAATTGGTTAAACATTGATAATTTTCTTTAACTATAATTTTTTCCACCTTTCATGTAAAAAGGACCAATAAATATTAATTGTTTAAATAATTTCAAACTGTCTTTCACAAAAACTACCATTCTTAACATTCATTAACTGCAACATTAATTTAAGAAAATAATAACTTTTCGCAAATGATGAAACATTTTTTAAGCAAATGAAAATTATTTTAAAAAATTGAAATATAATGCTGAAAATTCATCAACTGTATAATTTATCATGATCTGGGTATAATATCACGGGTTCGAGCGAGAGGCGGAGGGTCAAAATCAAAAGTTATTAGGCGAAAATTATTCCTTAAACATATTTTAAAAGGTTACCAAACTTTAATTTACAAAAAGTTAACAGCATCTACTTCTGTTTTCGATTGTTTCGAAAACTATACTTTTCTCGTGTAGACCCCCAAGTTAATTAAAAAAATCCAGGCAATTTGAGTGATTTGAAAAAAATATGGAATCTCTTTCTGGAAAACGAATAGATGGGGGGGGGGGGTGTCGATGACAAAAAATCAAGAGTTAAAAATTTGGTCCACTCTAGTTTTACACTAGCAGCCCTGTGGCGGCGCACGGTTCCACTAAAAAACTCGTAATCCGTAAGTCACCATAATTTTTTTTCAATGAAAGGTGAAATTAGAATCAATTTGTATATTCTAACTAGAAAGCAATAAAAAGTTGTAATATTGACGAAATAATTAATTCAAACATTTTTGGACTTTTTTCTGGTAAAAGTATTGATTTAATTTCCTCAAATATTATTTGCAGATCTTGCTATTTTTGATGCATACTGGCCCCTGAGAAAATTTTATATCAAAATTTTGAAACTTTTGTGCAATATCTGAATAATTTTTGTAAATGATTCTTCATCAAATCTTATCTAAAACTTTTTCATGCGGAGAAAGCTATAAAATCTTATATATTCTTCCACGACGGGAAACGTATTTCTTCACAAATTTAAGTTATTTCCATTACAGTTTGTCTGTTCTTCAATATTATATATTCTTGAAGTATTTTCATGATAATATTTTAGTTTTCTGCACACGGCTACTTACCCCATTAATCTCTCTTCTATTGATTTTTCCATAAATCAATTCCACTCTACTTCTCTCTGAAGAGAAATCTCAGGACTCTTCTTGACGAGGCATTGTATCTCAAAGTCAAAGACCACGAATCTCGCAATGCTTATCGATTTCGAGTTGAAAAGAAATTGAGAACGGCCCAGATACATGCATTCGCAGACCTTTGGGTATACGGTGCCAGATCAATAAAAGACGCGTCTCAGTCTTTCTCGGTCTCTCTCTCTCTCTCTCTCTCTCGTTTTCTCTCTTTGAGCTTCTATCCCTCTCTCTCTCTCTCTCTCTCTCTCTGTCTTTCTCGCCCTCATATCCTTTTTCTGACCCTTTTCCGCGGAATTTTATGTCCTATGCCCACCCCCTTCCCACGCTCCTTTTGTGCCCTCCATCCCACATAAAAGCTTGCCATATAGTATCACGTGTCCTTCTTTCACCGAACGATCCTTTTATATGATAATTGCAACGTATTTGCCCAAGTCTCTGTATAAACAGGCAGTCTCATCGAATCCAACCAGAAAGTCGTTCTCTAGCGGGAGACCGATAAATTCGATTTTTCTCCTTCGATATCTTTCTTTCTGACTCGCTATTACATTATTTCAATAATCCTGTACTCTGTCGATTTTTAAAATGCCAGTTAATGGTTGAGCTGAGTCCGAGGAACCTTTTCTTTAATGTGACAAGCATTCAATGATTATTCTTTAATCTTGATGAGTTTTATTTTGGTTCCAAGGAATTAGCTGAAACTTATTTTAAAAATTTGGGTGGCCGCTAAGTTGGATTAAAAACAAATTTTATGAATTGAAAACGCCTTAGAGTTGAAAATTTGTCTTTTGGGTTCCTTATAACGTGTATAAAATTTGAATCGCAGAGTTTTGAGAGTTTTTTAAAACTTTTCAGATTTTTTATTTGAGTTTATATCGGAGAATTTAAATTTTTATTGAGACCTGACAATGAAGAAAAAAGTCTAGAAGCTCTAAAAATTATAGATACATTTTTCCAGCATAAAAAACTTTTTTATATTCAAAATGCAGTTCCAAGAAAGTTTTAATTTCTTGAAATGCTTAGAATTAAACGATTGAGTAAACATTTTTGTATGGAAATGTTTTACACTTTAGTTTTGAAAGTCAAAAATGTAGAAGCTTTAATTTAAAGTTTAATTTTGATTAATTCCAATGAATAAATTTTCAGCATTAAAAATTTCACTTTTATCATTTCAAATGACCGGGAAAATTTTCGCGATCTAGGAACAAACCAGGAAATTTATCCGGCGATAAAAGTGTCCGCCCTGAAAAATAAAAGTATTTGCAATTTAGCTTGAAATGACATAATTGGAACACACTTTAAGTAGAGCATAATTTAATTTGATGTTTTTTTTAAACGAAATACTCCCAACTTATTCTAAGATAACGCAACCCTCTCAATTCACGCTTTTTACGATTATATAATAATATAAGGTAATATAATATAAAATGGAATTGAATGAAAGAAAGAGTGGAAACGTTTGGGATGAAAGGCGCTAATGGACAAATGCATATTAATGAGTGCGTGGTGACTATGAAAGCCGTTAATGATGAGCGTTACTTTATGGGGACGTTACGGGATGCATACGTGCTGGAGATCCACTTTCACAGTCACTTAGTTCGCAAGAGCATGGGAGAGCACTTAAGCTCTCTGACAGTTAAATTTAAACTGCCCGGTTCGAGCTGCGGTGGCTATCGTCCCCAAGTACCGATCTAGGGTTACCTGAGTTTCCTTCCCTCGTACCCAATTTGCATAGAATTGTTCTGTGTTCATTAACGCATACATATTTACACGCATCACACTCTCGTTCCAACCGCCCAATGATCGTTTAGAAAATACCAACTGCTTAGACGTAGCTGCCGTAGTCGAGTAATAACATCTAGCATAAGCGCTCTAGCTTCAAGTTCCAGAACCGGCGACTCCTGCGTAACGATCCCTGTGGGCATGCAGGGTACCGAGATTAATAACTTTGTATCGCCTCTTTACGGTCATTATATTATTCCTCAGTAAATTACCAGCACTGACTTTTGCTCTTGCAACATTCACATTTATAGGCCTTATGAACCAAACAAGAGAGTCACTTTTCAATAGGATCGATATGAGCCAAATGAATTTAAAAAAGAAGCTTTATGAGCCAAAGGCCTGAGCCTCTTGACAAAAGACCCGATTCGGGCTCCATGTGCGAGTCACTTTTTCAAAAAATCATTATGAGCCAAAAGATTCCCAAGGGATGTCTTTGTCATTTTTCATAAAATGTGGACCTAATCTGTAAGCTTAGAAAGGCTCCTGTAAAATTGGATTAGTCTGGCTAATTTTTGTAACTAGGCTCATTCTGGGTCTTGTAAAAAATTACTCTTCTTTTAAAGTGGCTCAGTCGTTTGACTAATTACGGTTAATTTAAAGTCGTTACGCCTCTTTTAAATTTGGCTCAATCGCCTGGCTGATTTTAAGTCTTAGAAAGTTTCTCCTTCCTCACGTTTGTTATAACAAATTATAAAGTAGAATTTAAAGCAGAATAGTATCGATCAAAATTTTATTATAAGGAAAAAGAAAGTTCAAAAAGTATTTCATGAGAGTAGTTTTTTATATTAAAGAGCGAGGGATTTCTAGAAAAAAGCTCTTGAAGTAAGCTTTGCAAAAGTTAGAATTAGTGAATAAGGGAAACTCTTTTTTTTATCTTTAACTATATGCTAGAGAGTCCCATTTGTTTCAACGTTAGTTTTTAAGCCTCTTTTACATGCGGTGCGAGACGCGCTGCGACGTGCACATAATCCTTTAAGTATATCTATAATTTTCCAAGCTCACGCATAACTTTTAAAGTTCTACGTGAAACTGCATTTTTCACCTGCGAGAAATTCCTGAACGTACGCTTGATGTTGAAAAATTCTCTTATTTGAAGTATCTCACAGAATTAGTATTTTATGTGTGAAATAAAACCAAAAATATAAAATTCTGATTTCAACGTGTAATTTCTTTCTTTTTCTTCAATTTCTAGTTTTTCCGAGGCTATGCCGAAAGCTCTTATAACCACTTTCGGAAGCCAATCCGTCCGTCCGTCATGTACCACTCTTGACATTGCAATTTTTGTGCTAGAATGTTATACTTTGGTGCGGATGTTAACTAGCCGTAGTGAATTCGAGGAAAAATATTTGTATCACCTCATTTATTATGGTTTTGTTTTTATGAGTGGTGAAAAACAAAGAAAAATGAAGATGTTTAAACATTTTTATTTTTAGAACCCTATACTGGAAGCTTTTCTTTTAGTCCGGCTTTCCTCAGGGTTGGTCCAAACTGGGAGTCTCGGCATGTAGAAATGCGACAAAAGTACAATTTGATATGTTTTTTTCTTTTTTATACCAGTAGTTAAAAAAAAGAAAAATCAAAAAATGGGGTTCTATCAGAGCGCCTGCCGACCTATTTGCCTGGATTTTTAATGATGCCATTTTATTTATCCAACCAAAATTTTTTTTTAAATTTTGTTTATTTATTTGTAGAAATAGAGATCTTCGGCATCCTGGTTTTAAATCATATTTTTTGTTTCAGGTAAGCGAAAAAAACGTTTCATGAACGATTGAAGATAATACTTACACATCCTGATTTTGCGTGAGTACATTTTTTTAAAAAGCTGATTCCATACGCTGCCTTCAATACTAATTAAAGGATCCTAAAGACTATTAGTTGATATTAGACTATCCACTGTCTATTCTTAAACAAAATTCCAGAATATATTTTCTAAATTTTGTGCGTTTTCATTTTTGTTTATTTTTGTGGCGCAGTATATTAAACTCGAATGGATCACATACAAGAAAATCTTTTCACTTCTTATAGCATGAAGACGCAAAAGAGTGAATAGGATAGTACTTGTACATTTTATGACCCTTATTCCGTCATAAATGTATGCTGTGTTTATATATCCAGATTTTATGACGATATAACGTCGAATATGTATGAGGTAATTTCGAAAATATTTACTCTTCTGAAAAGCTCGTGCTTGCATCGAACATTGATATCAACTTCCAAGTGCCTACATTATTCACATTCAATAAAATAATTTTGTAATGTAGATGTCAAAAAAGGTATTTTATTTTAATTTTTTTTTTGTTAAGAATAAATAACCGTTTCGATTGCACTTCCCTTTTTGTCGTGATATTTACTATCCATATTTAATGCCTGTGTTAATTTGTCGTGTTCACAAGGAAACCATAACCATTTTCACATTCAGATATACCCTGTCGAGTGACAACAGGTTGCTATTAATTATCCATGTCCGTCAATTACGATTGTACACCCTACTATCCCATCTGTTCCACAGTCGTCTCGCGTACGGAAATATCTATACATACAGCCCTTCTGCTTTATTCGTTACTCATTGTTATACCAATCTAGAAAGTTATTTTCAGTTTCTTATCAAATGAAAGTAATTTTTTTATATGAAACTATTTCGTTTTTAAAAAGCCATGAAGAGAAGTCAATTAGGTTAAAGCATAATTTTTTAAACTCACACACTTTATGTGTTTTTTACGTTGAACATCAATCTCTAACCAGTTTCGAAATATCGAGAATTTTTTTTCGTTAAAATGTCAATCATATTCTTTTTTTTACCTCATTATTGTGCGTCTTTCTTCACTATAACGCGTGATTTTTTGTTATGCCTTGAGAAAAGAAATACGGTGTGAGTAGGGCAGGCTTGTGACCTCACCCTCTCCAAGCGCTTATGCTGAGCCCCTTTTCCAGGAGCCCCAAAAAAACAACGTGTCTTAGCGTTTCGCATTTCAAATGTCCAACACTGAACCACGTAATTTTTTGGGCCTCTGGAAAAGGAGGAAAAGGATAAAAAGGACACTCACACCGAAACCCTTTTTCAGGAGCCCCGTAGAAAAATCACGTATCCTAATCTTCAGCATTTTCAATCCATTTCAAACTTCGGAAAGGTGGGAGAGAGTGAGCGCCGCATCCCTTCCCCTACTTATGCTGAAACCTTTTTCCGGGGGCCCTACAAAATTGCGGTCCATTTGAAAGGCTTTGAATAGGGAACGATCCCTATTCGGGGGAAATTTCCAAATCGGTGACACCCTGACCCCTTTTCAGTCATTTTTGGCAGTGAGAAAGCACTGGGCGAGTCGGAGAGGGGTATTTGCTAATTATAGCATGAAACTGTTTTGAGAGTAACACTTTTTTTTGGGATCGGATTCGGCTAAAGTGTGACATTTTCATGGGTGAAAATTTCCGACATCTAGAAACCGGTAAGGGACTATCCGTAAATTATATAAAAATTTTTTGCCCAATTTCATACCCGTCCTCTCCTTCATGTAAAAAGTAAGAAATTGGTTTTATTAAATACAATTTACTTACTTACTGCCTGAGACACGCAAATAACCAAATAATTAGAAGTTATTAAAATCAAAAGGAAACAAATTAAAACAATATAGAGATTGGAGAGATTAGACTGTCAACCACAGATGTTGAGTGTAGCATGGAAGTACTAAAATAATTTAAAAATTTTAAAGATCGATAGCGATCATAATAAACCCTAATAATAAATTGTAATATCGAACATAAAATCTTTTATTAAATCTTTTATCAAATAAGTTAAGTTTATATTTTCAACAACAATTTAGTAAATCGAAACCCTTAAATAAACGTTTTAGATATTTTTGCTTCTTGTTTAATGTGTATGTTAAAATGTTGAATGATTCTGTAGGTAGTTGTAATTTCAAAAACACACCAAATTTAATCTTTGGATATACCTTAGTTTATGGACGCAGGGATGACCCAAAGAGATCCTTCTCACTCTTAACATACAAAGTTTAAATAGAATAAATAAAGTTTGAAAATACTCTAAAATCTTTAAAATATTTTTAAACTTCTTGAAATCTATATAAATTCCTTGGATTCTTTTAAAATATAAAATCTTTCTAATTCTTTAGAATCTTTGGAAATGCCTCGCAATATTGAAAATCTCTTAAGTCTTTGTAATGCTTTGAAACCTATTGATTCTTGTAAACAGATTCTTTGAATTTTCATCAAAAATATTATAAAATCCCTTGAAACGCAGCGTAGTTACACAAACAGTCTGACGATGTTCCTTGATATCCCTTAAAGTATTTGAAGTCCTATGGACTCATTTATGATCCTAGATAATGCATTAAAATACCATATTGAGGGCCCGTTAAATCCTTTGAAATTACTGAAATTCTTTGAAATTTTATAAAATTCCGTGAAATCTGTTGAAATCCCCAAATGTCTTGGAAATTCTTTGAAATCCGTTGGAATATTTTTAAATATCTTAGCCTAAGTCAACAAACTTAAACAATTTTAAATGATTTTGCGGGTAGTGATAACTTAAAAATTGTGAAAAAGTTTTTTTTTATTGATACTAATCAAATCAAGCATAATACTCTTTTCTGAGTCCAGAAGAAAGAACGGGTTCGTTAAGCAACATTCCTTGAACAACGTTTATGGTTTTATTCATCGAAAAATCGAGTATTCAATTTTCGCCGTAAACGATTACAGATTCGTGTACAAAGTTGAACAGAAGAATGAAAGATTTCAAAATATCCACAAAGCTTTAAACCATTTTTTGATAGGACATGTCTTTTATATTTTACGTTGTGACCTTTTATGCAGTTTTGCCAACATTAATTGTAGGCGAGATTAAAATATTATAAAATATTTTCTTCTGTTTGTTATATATTTATTTTGAAAGGTGTCAGCTATATCTCCAAATCCAAATGTTGAATTTGGAGCTTCTACTATTATATTAGATTTGAGCGACCCTAAAATATAAGTGCAAGTGGGACTTCATCCCGCAATTGGTAAAAGTAACTGCAAATCTGACGAGTAAAAGCTCATCTGCTTTCCAAAAGATTGTCATTGTGGGTAAAAA
This sequence comes from Druon quercuslanigerum, assembly GCA_010014905.2. Lineage (NCBI taxonomy): Eukaryota > Metazoa > Arthropoda > Insecta > Hymenoptera > Cynipidae > Druon > Druon quercuslanigerum. The sequence continues at coordinate 8,311 of JAAAKG020116882.1, forward strand.
TATTTTGATGCTTCACGAAACGAACTTATACGTAAATCGCCTTTATAGTAATTCACTACGACAGGACTGCCCTCGTAAATTTAAAAAAACGATGATCTACAACCAGAATCCGGACTATCCACTTTCTGTATTTTCGCCCTCTCGCTTTCTCTTTTTCTCGGACCTTTTCCCATTTTGCCGAACCTTTCTTTCTACTCCCTCTGTCTCTTCTAGGTTACTCTTTTCCTCGTTATTCGTCCCTCGCGACCATGTCCTGATTCTCTCTCTCTTTCTCTCTCTTGACTCTCTCGCAGGTGTAGATACGTGCATGTGTTCTTGAATGCACTTGTGTCTACAGGACCCCGGCGTTATACAGGTATAGTATACACCGACAAAACATTGATTCGCTAAACTCATGATGTAATACTACGTCCATTTGAAATGAGCTTGGCCAGTGGCCAAAATTCTCATCACAAAACACCGTGTAGGCAACTCGCAAACAGGTCTGACAGCGAAATAGGTCTGCCGCCGGGCCACGGTTTCATTCGTTGATCGATATCACTCGCTTTTTGGAAGGTCTCTTGATTCTGACTGTATCATCTCTTTCGTAATGCTTCCCATTAAACTTGGTTCTGACAATGTTCTCCTATCGTATGTTGTATTTTTTTCAATTTTAAAAAGTCTGGTAAGCAGAACCAATTTCGGTGGCTCAAAACAGGAAAACAACGGAACGGCTAAATTGTAATCGAGGGCATAAGTACTCTTTAAATCTAGTCTATAATCCCTCTGCAATCTTATGTGATCACATGCAATACCATGCAAACTTTTATATACCTTGTAATCCCCCCGAACGAAATGATATCGTTAGAGTCCTATACACTCCCTCGAAATGTTTCGAAATTTGTTGAACTGTTTGGAAACATTTTTAATCTCTTGAAGAAGGATGGAATTCTTCAAAATTAGTTCAAATTCTCGGAAATTCCATAACATCCTTTAGAAGCCTTAAAACTCGTGAAAGTACCGCGAGATTTCTTGAAATATTTTCAATTCTTTGGATTTTCTTGTAATGATTTTTCATAAATTGCGAAAAAATTGTAGGAAATTCAATATAGGCCTATAATGTTTTTCCTAGAAAATCATTTCAAGAAAATCATTCTAGCAAGAAGGAATGTGCAAACGTTGAAAAAGGTAATACAAGAAATAGGCAAAGTACAAACGAATGATTCGTTACATTATTTAACATATGATTCCAAAGGACTTCAACAAATTTTGAGGTATTTCCATGAGTTGTAAGGCTTTTTAATGGATTTTATGGAGAGATAAAAAAAGAGATAAAAAATGTTTCCATACATTTCAAGAAAGCACCCCGCACAATTTACATTAAAACCCGGCCCGGTAAAATTGACTGAAATTGCAATATAATATAGTTCAAAGCCTCTGATCAAACAATCGTGATGGGTAGTAGTCCAGAAAATGAAAAGTTTTCGAGATAGGTGGGTCTGAACGAGAAAAGTATGACCACAAGCGAATCTTATTTCCGCTTGAAACTTGAAGATGAGGTGCAGATTTTTCAATAAACTGTGGTAGATTAGTGTTTAGCTAATCATGACAACTAAATAGCGCTGTCCTGGTAATAATAGGAGAAATCATGGCGCTGTCCTGGTAATGTAAATACTGTTAGAAATATTAAAGGTGGAAGACAGTTCAGTCAATGAATACAAGACTGTAGATCAGTCCAATTATCAAAGTAAAAGCCAGTCCAGCTACAGTCTGCCCTGGCAATGTGAAGATTTTTCAAAATAATCAAGGCAAAAGACGTTCTGGACTAACAAAGATATTTTGTAGTCCAGATAATTAAGACAAGACTATAGGTCAGTCCAGCCAACTTTTGATTCTTTCAACTAGTACCCATTAGAATTTTTTGATCAGGAGGCTTTGAACTATATTATATAGAAATTTCAGCCAATTTGACTTAGGCTGTATTACAATGTGAATTGTACCTGGTCCCTTCGTAACTCTTGTAACATTTAAGGAAATTATCAAGAATTTCTAGATATGTAAGCAATTCAAAAAAACTTAGAGTGGTTTTAAAGGATCTCTAGAAATTTGAAAAGATTTCACAACATTTCAAAAGATCTTACAGTTACCTTAGAATGGAAATTCTTCAAATAGAATTTTAACAGATTTCGAAGGATTTCATGAAATCACAAAAGATTTAAGTGGATTTTAAACAATTTTGAGGATTTTCAAAAGATTTTATAGGATTAAAATAAATTTGATCGGATTTAACAAGATTTTTAAAGATTTGAATTAATTTTATAATTATTTTTATTTAATTTGAACGAATTTTAGGTGAATAAAAAATATTTCAAGTAATTAAAAACCGTTTCTTTCAGATCATTTAAAAGAATTTCCAGGAACTTTAGAGAATTTCTAACAATTTTAAAGGATTTTTTGAATTTTCAAAAGATTGCAAACATTTCACGCAATATAAAAAAAGCTTAAAAGGATTTCACTAAGTTTTATCCAGTATTACAGAGAATTTCAGAGAATTTATAGAAATTGAAAGGATTTCATAGGATTTTAAACTATTTCGTGGCGTTTTATCGATTTCACAGGGTTTCCCTGGAATTGAAGTATTTCCAAGCGGATTTTAACAGTTTTAATTGGATCAAAAAGATTTCAGACGAAGTAAAAAGGTTTCAACCTATATCAACATATTGTCAAATTAATTTCAGAAATTACAAAAAAATTTGAATGACTCAACACAATTCGAAAAATCTAAAATAATTTCCAACACTTCACAAAAAATTTCAAACGATTTATCAGAGTTTCTCGAGATTTAATAAGCATGTGTGCAGCAGATTTCATCAAATTTAACCTTTCTTTTGAATGCTCAAAAACTTAGATTCTGTTATCAAAAGTTAATGTTAATTCGCATTATATTCAACCTTTTATGTATTCAAAATTTTAGACGTCCTTCATCCAGTACTAAGTGCATTAGATAAAAGTTAAGGTCCAACTCAGCTTCAAAGCAAAATCAACATTAGCTTTCAAAATTCCTCTAGCCTGAAGCTCTTCACTTTCACTGGTCTAGACGTTTTAAATGGGAGTCTACCTAATGAGTAAAAATGATGGATATCCTGGAAAAAACCATCCTAATCAATCAAGAAATAACTTTTCAAAGAGATAATCCATTCAAAATGAACACTCATTCTCCTATACATTCATTTATCAGTATTTTAGCGTCCGGAAGAGATAAAGGAAATTTAGTTTGGTTTTATATCCGTTAAGTATTATAAAGTATACAATTTTCAAGAACTTTCATGTCTAAATCCTATATCAAATGGATTTAAACAGTAATCCTTTAATTATTGACACTCCAAAGTGTAATTATAACTTTGACACATTCCCTCTTGATGGGTTCCTTGCTACCATTCTAGGTGTAACTGTACCCTCATGGAAATGATAATTTCAACATCTTTTCAAAAGGCTCAGCTAAATTTGGAAGACAAATTTTTCAAAACACTTTTTGATTTAGGATGATTGCCTGTAAAAAAATTCTGCTTGAGAGCTGCTCTTTATTATGTCTCAGACGTGCTTTCCGAACCTTCCCTCTTATGGGAACTTTTACTCTAAAATCATGTTTTGCTCCACGTTCTTTCGCCCCATCAATTTTTTATAAACTCACATACGTGAACAGGATTATAATATTGACCCAGGCTTAAAGAGAAAGAATCTTAATATAAATTTAACGTAATTTTCTCTTACAGCCCTTCACTAACCAAGCTTTTGTTTTTACCCTTTTAGGGGAAAAGCTCTTGAACCGGAGTCGCGCAGCTTCCTTCCTAAAACCCTTTTCAACTCTCCTTGTATAAACTTTCCTGCATCTGAAAGAGCGCTGTTGCCTTATCCTGGACTAACCTAATTTCCACGATGTAAATGAAGGTATTGCCTAGGACCCTTACTTTTTAGAACTAAGACATTTTAAGGCTATGGCTCTTAAATCAGGGTGAATTTATGATCTTGTTTCAACTCGACCACAATCATTACAAGGTATTTTTTAAATTCCAGGTTTCGGACTTACCACACTATTGACACTTTTAAACAGTTTTTTGAGCAGCGGCTCTATTTGGCTAATATTTCTAAAACAATGATACTAAAGAAACTATTTTCTCACAATTTTTCACTATTGCCACAATTTTATTGACTAAAATAATGCGTGCGCTATATTTCAACGAATCACAAGATATTCAGAAATTTTCAGAGACGTGTCGATAAAGCTTTATGCAGAAACCCTTTTTTATTTTCACTATTTTATTGCAACCTTTTTTCAGTTTCTTTTTCTCAAGGAAATATCGAATCATTTTCACGCTTGATATCATTCATTATTCAAAAAAATAAGTTTACTGAATCGTTATAAGTCAACACAATTTTTTGCAGTGCATTGTCGCCCATGACCACAACCATCCTGCTTTGTTCGCTATGAACGCGATCGAGAAGCGAGGGTCGCGCAGTTGCTAACTGCGCAGTTCTTTTGGCCACGATAGCTTGTGCTTCTGTTACAATTTTGGATTTTTAGGAAACTCTTTTTAATTTTTAAATATTGTTTCAGAATGTTGATAACAATTCAGTGAATTTGCCATAAAGTTACTCAATTTCGTCTTCAGCAACCTAAGTTCGAAAATTTCAGTTACTTTAGTAACCTAAATCTGTCAGACTTTTCCGAACATTTCTAACATAAGTCCCAGTAAACGAAACGCCAATTTTCTTGATTTTTATTGAATTTGAATACATTTAATTTCTATTTGCTCCTATAACATGTTAGGAATAAATAAAACTAAAACAGAATAATTTGCAACTAAGCAGTTATGACTTTTTAACAAAAGTTGTTAGATTTGAAACAAAATAATTCAATTTTGAAGCAAATAATAATTTTTTGCCAAACCAGGTGAATTCATAGCCTAAAGTTTAATATTATACTTTTCAGCTAAAATAATAAACTTCAAATGATAAATATTTTGATTTTTTCATTGAAATCTTTAAATTCATTCAGTTCTTATGTAAGTGGAAAGACGAGGAAAAGAGGGGAATAGGGAAAAGTCTGTCAATCCTGCTATACGTTTTTTTATTTTTTATTTAATACCTGAAAAATGTTCTGACACCAATACGATTATAATAAATGTTATACGGTAAATGTTTTTTGTCATGGATCAAAGAAAGAAGAAATATTTTCTGGACCCATTATTTTTTCCTAAGTGTCCTTTGTCACTGTAGTAAAGTACTTTCTTTTGTTGGAACCTTCCCTAAGTTATTTTTCTCTCCCTTTCGTCTGACTGGATGAGGAAATATTCGACTAATTTGTACGATAACTTAACCAGTTATAATACTTCTCTCCATATTTACTCTTCTCTTTAATTTTTAATTGTTGTAACATTACACCATGCGTGCGCGCGCGGAATTATCGCATATTATATTGATTTCGAACTAGCGATGGTGGCTCCGCGTAGTCAAAAGCGTACTATGTTGATGGTAAGTCGCAACCAATAAGCCGGTTAAACAACCCTGTGGGATGCTGCAAACGTTACTAATTGTCACGAAGGAAACAATTGCGGTTAGATCAAGATCAGGATTGGCCAAGAATCTGAACAAATATTTCTCAAAAAGAATCATTAAATAAAATCTTATCCATTTTCAAAAATATTATCCGATGTTCGTATTTCTTAAAAATCCAAAGGAATATAATAATCGATTTTATTTCAAAACACGTTTTCATATAAAACGAATATTTTGTGCTTTCTCTTTAAATGCTATTTCGAATTTTCTTCTAAAAAAGACCCACTTTTTTCCTCTTTTTTGCTGAATCTGCACCAGGATAATTTTCCTTTGAAAAATCTAATTTTTGGATTTCTCAGGGTAATTTTTTACGATGTTCTTTCGCTATTTTTCTTAATTTATAAACTTTCAAAATAAAAAGTAAAAAAAAAATATTCTTAGTGCATTCCGTAAAGTAAAATTGAGAGTACTCCTTGAAAAATAGCAAAATATTGAATTTTTTTCTGACTTGTAACGTATAAAACCATTTTATTTGTTATTTTTTATTACAAAAAATATACCATTATAATAAATATTTTTCAAAAATCCAAACAAAATCTTTTTGTGCTTTAAAGGTTTTCATTTAAAAAAAATTGTAATCTAGTAGTATAGACTTAATTTTATTTGTTCACAGTGAGTTTCTTTGCTCCACTGTAAATAAGTGTGGAAATTGTCTACGCTCGAGTTGTCCAACATGAAGAGTATCTTCATCTTTTTCTCTCATTGAAAAGCTTGCTTATAACTTTATTTCTAAAAGTCATTTCCAGAGTTTTCGCTCACTATTTCTTCGTTTTCTAATATCCGCACGTCTAGATAGTAGTGCATTTCTTCTCACTACATGGCACACTATAAGAAGTAAGAATTCTATCCGCGAGCAGCATCTTGAAGTATGAAGTCGTCGTGGAAGAGAAAGAAAGAAATGAAGCGAAGATGTAGAAGGTTGAAGGAAAAGGTTGCTTTGAAAAGAATGAAATGAGATAGCTATAAAGCTCGTCTAGTGTATAGAGTCCATGTGCTCGTAAAAGTTTCGGATGAGCGCCATGTCAATATATGATAACGGGACAGAATAACATATGTTTCAGTAGTATAGGCACGTTTAAGTCAGACAGAGCGCACTCCATTGGCTTAGAAAAAAAGGGAAATCTTTATATTTCTGAACTATCATTTATTAAATGGTATTGAAATTTCATAAATCTATTATTTTTCAATATAAAAATTTGAAACATGCGAAATTTTATTAACTTAATTAAATGAAATTATATATATATTTAGATAAAAAGATGTTTATAGATCAAGAAGATGTTTACAGATCAATAAGATATTTACAAATGAGAAAGATGTTTA
>JAAAKG020116893.1:0-15227 GCA_010014905.2 Druon quercuslanigerum
CAGGCCCTGCCACGTCGCTACATCCTTGGCACAAGGAAATCGGGTTCGGGGGTGGGGGGCGGGGGTGGTCAAAACTGGCAGGAAAATGCGTTACGTAATATGTGAACGCTCCCTAATAAGCGATCTTGAAAATCCCCTATTACCAATTTTTTTTAAATCAACAATGTATTTTGGACAGCTTTTCCTGATTTGCTTCCACTGTGAGCTGGGTCTGACGTATAATGCCTCCAAAAACGATATCCGATTTTTATGTGTTTTCATTTTATTTTCATTAATCAGTGTAATCGCGCTTCAAGGGGAACTCGGCAAATTAAATGTCACAGTGTTAATACAATTGCAGAAGAGAAAAGTGCAAATTTTTCAAAATGAACTAAAAACGATTGAACAATTTGTACATTTTTCACGTAATGTTGTTATTTTCCTTTTAATCTTCCGATATTTCCTCTGCAAATATTATTTTTCACAGATTTTCATTGTTTACTGACACTATCTAAATAATTTGAATTTTAGCTTTAGGTCTCTGTTGCTATCCGGGCGGGTCGGAAGCGGGGCTCGTACTGGTAGGCTGGTGTTGTTCTGCCACAGGAATTTGTCAAGTCGGCAAATTGACAAGGGGCTCGGGTTTGCGGCTGCTCGGTGGTTGCTGCGGTATCTTGTTGGCCCACTTGGCGGAGAGGAGGTCCCGCTAGAGAAGGCGATGGAACTCGACCAGGTTTCCTGGGTGACGTAACGCCCGGAATTATCCAAGCAACCCGATGCAGAGGAAGATGAGGAAGGAAGAGGTCAGGAAAAGTGTAGGCGGGAGGTAGGAGGGACGAAGACCACCGAACGAACGATTGCTTTCTGGTTGCTGGAGGAAGAGAAGAAGGGGAGACAGTGTTTAAGGCGAAGGCTTGAAGGGAACGTGTCGCGGAGAGCAACCAAGCGACGGAGGGTTTTCTTTGCTGGGGCGGGAACGTTTGGATCCTTTTCCAGGCATAGGATTTGGGAAGGAAAGAAAGGCTCTTTATAAAGTGAGACAGAGGGAGGTTTGCGGATCCGTGAAAAAGGCGGTACGACCTCAGAAGGAAGGGTAGCCAAAGGTTTGGGGAACCGTAAGGAGGGCAGACCGACCTTGGAAAAAGAGTCAAGTGAAAGGTTTGCAGAGCCGTGTGAAGCCCACGGAAGTAAGTTTAGAGATAGGGAGGTTGGCGGACTTGAATTGATTTAACAATTTTACTCTTGGCTAAAAAAATGGTACAAGTACCGGATATTAACGTAGGATGATTATTCCTGTTCGTAGGTCGAAGCGAGAGTATCCCTATGGGTAGAGCGCACAGTCTTTTAAAGTCGCTCAGCGAGAGCCTGCCGGCCAGCGGGTGGCGCAGAGCTCTCAGCAAATCACGAGGAAGGTAGAGGGGCGTTTCGCCGCCTCGGCGTCCCCTTCTCTCGTCATATTTTCACGGGCCGCTTAGAAATTGAAACGCGCTGTATCGTCGCTTCAAAGTTGACAATTACCGTAAGTTGCGGAAAATTCGATAATTTCAAAATATAATGAAAAATTATAACCATAAAAGTAAAATTAAAATTAAAAGTTAAAATTTCGAAAGATAAAACAAGTTAGAGTAAAATAACGGAACACAAAGGTCGAAAAGGTAAAGAAAAAGCTAAAATAAAATATACAGCCGAGAATATACAATGAGGAACTTCAAACGCAACTAAGAATAAGAGTAAAAATGAAATATGAACGAGAAAAGAACTTTAAATATATACACATAAGAATTAGATACTTTAAACTAACATCATTATATTATTTCCCTCCGATCCCTGGCTCATTGTTATTAAAAAAACAGATAGGGAAATATTAGAGAGAGAGGCAAGAAAGGCTGACGCATGCCTCCCCGGCCTGGCGCCTGATGGGGAAACCTTCCCTCATAGCTGTCGCGAGGTGTTCTTTACAGGTCATGAGGAAAAACGAGGTCATCAAAAGGCCATTAGACAGCAACTTAACATGAAAGGTTTTCCCAGCTAGGATTTATGTTTAGTTAACACGAACGGGGATTCACGGGGACTTAATGGACTATATCAAGATCACAGAAAAAAAGTTTGAGAGTAAATAAGAAAGTTTTCTTTGTATTTGTTGACCTAGGAAAAGCATTTGATAAGGTGGATAGAAGTAAGCTTTAAGAAGTCCTATAATAGCAGTGCGAGCAAAACGATTGGGAGGGTAAATGGACAACTGAGTGACTGATTCGATATTCTTCAAGGTGTCAGGCAAGGGGGCATTATGTCTTCATGGGTATTTATATTATTTACGGACAATAGCTCTTTTCGACGAAGAAGGTATGACTTTATGGACAGTAAGGGTGCACGTGTTAACTTTTGCAGATGACAAGGTTGTTATGGCAGAGTCGATCAAAGAATTACAAAGAAAATTAAGCAGACTGAATACTGGCATAACAATAATAAAATAATATACAATAATAACAATACAAAAATAATAATAAAATAAAACAAAAATAATGGTGTTTATAGGAAAGTTTGAAAAAACAGTATGTAACACTGTCTTAGACCATGAGAGGATACAATAAGTTGTTATCAATAACAAGTTGGTATCTTAGTAAGAAGGTTATCGGCAGGTAGGATCTGATAATTATCAGAAGTAAAAATATATCAGATAAACCTAAAATGGCAAGCTATGTATAATTCTGTATTTACACCCACTGTGCTGTACGGTACTACGTCTACGAAGAAAATGACAATAGTAAAATGAACGTGATTATCATGAAATGCCTTCGCAATATGTGCGGTACATCTCTAATGGAAAAGTAAATAATGAGAAAATCCTTAAATAATGTAGTATAGAGAAGACACTGATTGACAAATATGAAAGAAATTCTTGAGATGATTTGGGCATGTTGAGAGAATGCAAGGTGAACGACTGATGAAACAAGTATATCGAGGTAAAGTAAATGGCAGCGTACCCAGAAAAAGACCGAGAAAATAATGGTTAGAATGCGTTAATGACAGCCTAATTCGAAGAGATATAAAATGCCACATTAACACACGAGCATTAGATACTAATGGGCCCGAGTGGAAAGCTTTACATGGCGACTTAGTAAAGCGCTTCGCTAACTGGGTCGGATCAGTGTTGCATAACAATTGTGTTATTTAAATTAACAACAAGGGAATCATTGTTGCATTGTAGCATGTGGTGCGGAGGAGACACTAGTTAGCATATGGGAAAGAATTCGGTTAAGATTGTTCGGCCATGTTGAGAGAATGAAAGATGAACGACTAACGAAACAAGTCTATCAAGGTAAAGTAAATTGCAACGTGCCCATTGGCAGACCGCGGAAGGAATGGAAAGAATGTGTGAATGAGGCCCTAGTTAGAAGAGACATAAGAAGTCACAGAAGCACAAGAGCTTGCATGAAAAAATGCATGAACCTGAAAGAAGCTAAAGAAGTATGCCAGGACAGAAAAGTATAGCAAAAATATTTAATAAAAAGAGTGCCAGGAGAGTGAATGACGCCTGAAATAAAAGGCGTTGGATACTAATGGCCCCAGTGGAAAACCTCACAGGATGACTTTGTGAGGATCTTCACTTGCGGTGACAGCTAGAGAGATTGATTATCAAACTGGGTCGCAGCAGTATTGCACAATGAACGTGTTATTTAAATAAATAACACGAGTATTCTAGATCAATCTAAAAATTCTAAAACCCCTTCCTCACACTACTCCCTTCCCCAATGAGTGAGTAAAGCCTACCCCGAAAGGAAAACGGCCTAATGGTGTAATAATATTACTAAATTGTGCTAACTGAAATCCTTTTTCACTTGATCGTCAAGCAGTTATAACTTATGCTAATTGACTGATCACCCTTGGCAACAGTAAATTAAGTATTTTAAATGTTTGTAAAAAATCTACAATGTACTGTTATTGCTTGACGATAACTAATGTAAGGTTTCAGAATAAATGTGTTTTTCCATTATAATGTAGTAAAACCAGATTTATTGATTTTCACCTTGCCCTCAATAAATCTGAGAATTAGGCAGTGGAATCTCTCGCACGAATGAAAACGCCCCCACAAAGTAATAAACTCAACCCAAGGTGACTGTTGAGTTCAGTTTGTAGGTTCCTCCTCCACCCAAGAACGCTCGCCAGGCTCAACGGCAATATTTTCTTTTGGAATAATTTTTAAAGTTACAAGAAAGATAATAATTATACTTAGGTCGTAACATTAGTATAAGATCACAGAATATTATTTAAACTATATTATATATAGTCACCGATCAAGTGACCCCCACTCTTCACCCTGGTGATTTCTAAACCGTGCACCCGCACGTTCAGCCGACGCCGTTGAACGACTTTGGATGCACCCTAGAGCACTCTGGTCGGCGCCTGGAACGTTACCTCAGAAAGAGGTAGCTGGCCGCGACTGAGGTGCAAAAATAGGCGGCAATTCAAAGTAATTAAATCTAATAATAATTTAAATATAAAAGCAAATATAGTTTAAATAATATTCTGTGCAATTTTTTGTTTTGTGTGCAACTCATCTTTAAATAAAAGATACATTATAACTATTATTTCTACAAAGAAAGTGAGCATCTACTTATCTCACAAGTGTACTTTCGAAATATATTGACTATATAGTACGAAATTATATTCCCCTCCATGTTTCTCTAATAGGTTCAAGATATTCGGAAGGCATTATAAACAAATTGACAGTCCGATCACAAAATCGAAACTTCTATTCAATTCCTCTAAGAAATATCTCGAAACGAATTAAATATGGAAACTGTTTGAAATTTGGTATACCTTCGCATTATACTCTAGCAGCTATTCCTACAAAATAAAGAAAAAGTTAAAAATCCTAACTGTTTAATAATAATTAACTGCAAATAGGGACCTAACGGTTAGCACGTTTTTCTAGCTTCGGCAAAGAAAAATATCGAGGGAACTTTAGAGTTGAGACAACTTGCAGTGACACATTTATTTCTTATTATTGGAGAAAGATTTCTGGAAATTTTTTAATCGATTCATTGAAAATTGGCGGAAATATCCATTTTGTAAAAAGACACGCGACGCCGTCTATGATTGCATCGTTAGCAGATTTAAGCGCATCTCAACGTTAAGACTCTCGCTTGTACACTCCGCTATAAAGTTCTTGGTCTTCTTAAAAATTACACATTGAAGAACCCTGATCTTTCTCTCAATTAATAGAAAATCACTGTTTTATATTTTTGTAAAAATATTTCTTTTTATTGAATTAGCAAATAACTGAAAACATGGAAATTTGTGCTTCGCAAGTTAAACATTTTAGTACAGGATCATTAAAATTAGATACTGTCTTCTGTATTCCTAAAACATTTTATGTTATATCACAAATTGAATCACTTTTTCTTGTCAGATTATTAATTATCAGTAATTTTACTATTTTGAAAAAACTATATATTTACATAATTATTGTTAGGTACATTTTGCAAAGCGTGGCAATCAATTATTATGTTGAGACCTGCTTGATTTTTATATATGCGTATCATCGAAGACATTTTTTTCTCCAGTGAATAGTAATGAGACGGAGGGAGGAGCTCATAATAAAATGGGAACTGTTACAAATTTTCATTTCATGGCCTGCAATTAACTTCATGTTATATTTCAAAACAAAATGTCTTACCTTACTTTAAGAAAAACAGTGAAAGAAGTTTTAAAATTATGTATTCATTACGTAACGCCTCAAAGCCATTTTCCGACATACTTCGTGAGGCTGCAATGAGAAACGTTTCTCGACAATTAACGATTCTGAGTTTATATAATTCCAATATTACTTTTGGAGTTTGGGCGATTATGTTCACTGATTGAGATAAAAAATTGAAGGATCAATAGCAATAATAATAGTAGCATTAAAATATGGACATACTTATAAATATTTAATTGTACAGATTTAAAAAAATAATAAATTCCCTGATGAATAATAATCTGGAAAAGAAAAAATGGTTATATTTTTATGATATAGTGTAGCAGGATTTAAAAATAATACAGAGAGTATCTAATTTTAATTGTTTCTGTATTAAAATGCCTAAATAATTGTATGTTAAATGATCAGAAATGATGGTAAACAGTTGCAATAACGCGTTTTATAAATTGAGTAATAAACAACTTGCGATGCACAAATTTCCATATTTTCAGTCATTTGATAATTCAATGGAAATAACGATATTTCCAAAAATATAAAGCAGTGATTTTCTATTACCTGGGGGAAAGAATAGGCTTTTTTAATGTTTAATTTTTTAAAAGGCCGAGTACTTTATAGGAAAGTGTAACGGCGAGAGTCTTAACGTTGAGAAGCGCTTGAATTTACTATCGATGCAATCGTAGATGGCGTCGCGAGTTTTCGTACGAAATGGATATTTCCGCCAATTTTCAATGAATCGATCTAAAAATTTTCAGAAATCTTACTTCAATAGTAAGAAATAAATGTCTCACTGGAAGTTGTTTCAACTTAAAAGTTCCATCGATACTTTTCTTCGCGGATGCTAGAAAAACGTGCTTACCGTTAGGTCCCTATTTGCAATTAATTATTATTAAGCAATTAGGATTTTTAACATTTGTCTTCATTTTGTAGGCAATGCTAGGATATAGTGCTTAGGTATACAAAGTTTCAAACAGTTTCAATAATATTTGCCTGAGTTATTAAAAATAAACATCGAAAAGAAAAACTTTAAATGAAAAAAAGTCGGGACTTGGCATTATCTACTAATCTGTATTTTTTTAAATTTAACTTTTCGAACTTTAAAATTTGGATACCACAAGACTTTTGGTCAAGAACTTTTCGGGGTTACGAGCGCTCGTCCCCTTATTATATCCAGATCGTCAGTAGTCATAATCATCAACTGTGTCTATAATCATGAACTATGTCTGGCAATTTACCTATGATTTCCTCATTAAGACAACCTGTACTTTGAATATTTAGGCACATTATAAAACATTTTAATCCACCTTTTACACACCTAAAATGTTTATCGCATCCCATTTGACAGGAACAAATGATAAAGTTCATTATGTGAGATGGAGATGGTGCCTCAGTAGTTATACACTGGTAACAAATTATTTGTACCTCTTTTTCAACCCCACAGTTCTGGTTCTAAAAACTTTCTTCGCCATGTTTGAATTTGATGACAAGACTCGATAAGAGTGTTTTCGAGCAGCTGCAGAAGTTTGAGGGCCCAGATACAGAAACGGCCTGACTGGAATTTCTTCAATAACATTATCATCTTGTACAGAATCGAAACATGGAAGGATTTTTTGAAAATCTGAATCTGAAAATCCCCCTTTTTCCCGGCAATTTTTTGCGACATTCCCGTCATAGAAAGACCAAAATTGTATGCAATTATATTCAATCATGCCAAAAACAGATATATGACCAATGAAAATATTTGAATAATCCATTTACTCTTATATCAGATTTTATTAATAAATAGTATTTATTAATTACATATTAATTAAATATTTTAAACCAATAAAATAAATCATATTTTTTGCTCTTTTATAATTCATGCATTATCATCTATAGCTGCAGCATCATTCATCAATTTTCTTTTTTTTTTGCTTCAAGTTCTTGCATTTCTTCGGAGATTCTCTTTCTTTCGTTCTCTTTCTTTATTCTTTCTTGATCCTCATTTTTCTTATTTTCACAAAATTCTTTATACCTACTATAAGCCATTCGAACATCTAGCATTATCTTACTAGTAATAGATATTTTCCTAATACCTTCTCCTGCATTCGTGATTGCGTCACGTATATTACGCAAAGCTATCAGACGATTTTTAGTTTGATTTTCTACAATTGCATCTTTATTGATCGAAAATCCACGTTCCAGAGCAGCATTGCCATGTGACACGATACAAATTATTTCCAAAAAAGATTCCAAAGTGCGGTACGTTGTATTAGAATTTTCTAGCACTTCCATCTAAAAATTATCAAGATGTTTTTGACGAGGATCGTATGTTTTCATACATTGCTTGGTGTCTGGTAAATGTATAACATTATCATACTCTTTTTTAATTTTGTCAGCCAATGCCGCAAAAATCAATTTATTCTTTTCATGCATAGCTTCTAAGCATAAATCAAGTCGCTTCTCAGCTATAGGGGGATTCTTTGTACTCAAACTCAGATCGAAACATGAAATGTACCTCGTGAAGTTGTATAAAAGTCGTGAACGTTCTTGTATGTTTCTACTCTTTTCACAAAACAATTTCTACAATCATTCGTGAAATTCAATAATAAATCATCGGATGGTTTGATTTTAGAATTTTTCAGAGCACTTTTTGTTAAAAGTCCCAAATCAACTTCTTTTGCAGGCAGTAAATTTTCACTTGTCATTGACACTTTAATCACAGAAGAACTTTTCTCCAGAACTTCCTTTTTTTATCATACGTCTCACGATTTTAGTTGTCAAATACGTAAGTTCCCTAAAGAGCAGTGGAGCTAAAGGGTCTTCTGATTGGAATTCAACAAGGAATGGCTCAACCAAAGATGCAGCCGTAATAAAAAATGACAGTTTCGCTGCTGCAAGTTTGTCTTTAACGAACTTTGAAACCACTAGAAATGGTCTATTACCATTATTAAGAGGATTTTTCTTGTTCTCGCCCTCAACTACTCCTACCCATTTTTCTAAATGCGGAAGCATATCAATCGCTCACTGTACAACATCTTCATATTCTACCCATCTTGTAGAACAAAACTTCTTTGGAAATAATGCAGATAAATTATGCAACTGGTAATGTCCTCTGCGAGAAGGAGATTTTTCGAATAAGTAATAAAGAAACCGTAAAAATTTAATGCCCCATTTTAAACTCTGAATTCCCCCTTTGAATGCTCCGTGTATATTATGAAGATCGCAACTGCCTATATCTAGTAGTACAGCTTTTTCGGGATGCTGCTCAGAAAGCTCAAGTTTTTAGCTCTTAAGCATACTGAAATTAACAGCTTGTCCATCCACTGACAACTGAATAATTTGTTTCAAATTTTCCCCACCAACTGCCTTTATCAACCCATCTTTCAAATGTAGAGATTTGGAACCAAAGAGAAACACAGATGACAAGTAACTTGCCTGCCACTCATTTTTGATATTAATCCAATATCTGACTACTTGGACGTGACTGAGGAGTCTGACGAGAATGAAGAGTCAGAAGGAAGAAAGGACATGGACGAAGTGAGGAGATGAATCACGCTGGAAACGGAGTGCGCAGCGGAAATGTTTCAACTCTTAACCAATATGGAGTTTTTCTGTAGGGGAAGACGGAATATGGATCTTGCTATCAAGGACGGGATCCAAAACTTGAAGGTTCTAAAGCAAAAATTTTCATGACGTACCATACAATGTCGGACGCCTTGCTACTAAAAGAGCAAAGGAAATTCCCGCTCCTCAGTATTGGAAGCGAGAGAGGGGCCCGTCTCTGAGTCTCGTTGAGGCGAGCAGCGCCAATCGAACGAGTGAGAAACTGAGGACCGCAAAGGCTGCAACGCCCGCGACCTCGACTCCTAGTAAAAAAGTAGAGGAAAAACCTGCTCCCACCCGGAAGCGGAAGGAAACGCAGCGGCGATCACGACCCGAGGCGGTTTTAATCAAAAATAGGGATAGGCGAAGGGGTAGTGTGCGTGAGCTCGACCCCTGGCTGGTGGTTGAGACCACCACAGCACATAAGAGGTCGAAGCATCCATTAAAAAGCACTTTGGCAAAAGCTATGTAGGCGAGTTGAAGGTCAGCCTCACGAAGAGACCCTTTAGAGGCAATCTGAGTGCCTTCGTGGAGCTGACAGAGGATCTACTGGCAAAGGTGCTGCGCGAAGGACACGTGAACGTGGGGTGGGTATCCTACTGCGTACAAGAAAAGAAGAAGAAAACACGTTGCTACCGCTGCCTAGGCTTCGGCCATATGGCAGACAGTTGCATAGGCCTTGATAGAACTAGGGCCTGCTGGAAATGCTGCAAGGTCAGTAAGAATCTGACACTACCCATCCTAAGAATCGTTCATCTGACTAGACTTGTCGCCTGCTCAGATGGACGTTTGCTAGGATGGGCGCCTATGCAATGTTTCTTCTATTAAAAAAAAAAAACAAAAAAACTAATATTACTACTACAAAAACCTTATCTAACCTTGAATTCCGGACGTATCGATCCGTTTAGATAGTAATTTCCCAATATAAGATAAATTATTATAACATTAACGTTTCGAAAACTAAACGTTTTCTTTATCAGGGTAGAGTCATATGCATAAAAGTCTCATAAAAGTCCATGTCTAAAGGTCGATGAAAGGATACTTTTCCATCGGTGTTGCATCGTATGTTGCTTTTCATGCAGATGAGCAGAGTTACAGCGACCACAGAGGACTGTTTGGCACCACGCTCGGGGATCATGCCGAACTCTCTGTCCCTTTGATATTTTGTAGTTTAGGACCCCCCCCCCCAATAATATCCATGTTTAAAAGTCGACGAAAGGATATTTTCCGTCGGTGCTGCATCGTATGTCGCTTTTCCTGCAGATGAAAACAGTTACATCGATCATTGAGGATGGTTTGGCACCACGCGCAGGGATCATGCTGAACTCACTGTCCCTTGGAGATTTTGTAGTTTGGGACCCCCTGAACAATAATATCCATACTTTTCCGTCGGTATTTTTGGATTAGGCTTACACAATCTGAATGTGATTAAACATCATCAATTATTTACGTACTTACTCAAACTAATTAATCAGGTCCTATTAACCGTGTCCTCAAGACTGTAATATTGAGTGGGTATCTGCGGGAAGTTTATCTTCCGTAAAAAAATGAACTAGTAGTTTTCGGATCATGTTAACATAAACTTAATTGGAAGTTACATAACCAAGGGCATAATTCCTCATTCAAACTAATTAATCATGTCATACAACTTACGTCAAGACTTAAGTATAAGAAAGATGTCCGGGGGTAGTTTAACTACTGTTAAATGTTAATTGGTATTTTTCGGCACAACTGTGCACGTTTTTGGCCAAAGGCACAACTGTCCACCAGGCCACCTGTGCACGTCTACATTTTAAAGTGCACAGATGGGACACTCCCAATTGAGCACGTCTAAATGTCGACTCAATGTCTAAATGACTAAATAAAATAAAAAATAAAATAAAAATAATATAAAATGACTAAATTTCCACGTGCACAGATGGTACCCTACTATCGGTTCACGTGCACAGGTGGGAGACTCCTAACTATGCGCGTCGAAATGTAGACGTGCACGTATGGCCCGGTGCACAGTTGTGCCTGTAACCTAAGACGTGCACAGTTGCGCCTGTGGCCATCGACGTGCACAGATTCGCTCGTGCACAGTTGTACCCTTCCCCACAATTACGTCGTCTGGACTAAAACTAAAGGGATGGTATGTGGGAGTAGTTTAACTATTATATACTAATTTTTAGTGCGATTAGAGCGAGTGACATTTGGTCCCTTCTATCTCGTGTCTAAGGACTTCATTTGATCAGGATATTATAAACTACATTATACCACAGTTTCAGCCAATTTGACCGGCGCCATATTTTCGATAGGTGTGTGCAGGGTACTCTAAAAAAATTAGAAGATTAACAGTTAACATTTATAAGTTATCAATACGTAACCAGATAAAAACAGGACATCAAATTGAATGGGAAAATGTCATAGTTTTACACCATGAACCTAACGAATTCAAAAGACTAATAGCGGTTGGGAGTTTGTTTCTTAAATGTTTAAAATTCCGCGTAATGCTTCAACCGTCTTGGGAGATAAAATTCTCGCGAACCGGATAACCGTCAATTTTCGCTGAATTCCCATGGGCGAGAGGTCCAGGCGACCAATGACAGAGCTCGATCCGTTCTCCCCACCGCTGGAACACGCGCGAAATCGCTCGACGGTTTAGGTACTGCCAAAAATCGGCAAGGGCTTTAAGTCAGTAGCTTTTCGGCCGAGAAGCGCATCGTATTGTAGAGGACGATCTACAAGGATAATAATTCGCTGCAATTTGTACTCTTCAATATTCTAAAATTAAATTGAATTTTTTCTTTTACCTTAAAATCCAGCTCTTTTTATTACCCCTAGTTTTTTTTCAACCTCTGTATCTACGAATACCAGAATTGACAAGATTTTAGCCTCCAGTCAACACTGTTAGGAGTCATCCGAAATCTCGGATCTTCAGCTTCGAGGGGTCTCAGCTTTCTCCATCGGTGACTGACAGGTGAGTTAAGTGTCCGCTGGATTTTCCTAATTAGTGCGACACTGTCAGAAAATCTGGCGGACGATTCGAATTTCGCTTATCGGTAGTGCGTGACGCGATCGCGATTTCTTCCTCGTTCGTTCGCTTAGGATCGGCGGTTGCCATTCGCCGCACTGTCGATCGAACGACCTAGGAAGGGGCTCGATTCGGGAGTTATTACCCTGTAGTTGTGACTTTCGAACGAGTTTTTCGCGATTTTCTTCCTTCGAGTACGGACCGCGGCACTTTCGGTTTTTTTTATCCTTTCCCTTTTCGTTCGTCGTTTGGGCTTTTTCTCTATCGCGATATTTAAACGATTCTAGCCCTTTATGTTCCCATTTAATCCATCGGTGCCCTCCGATAATCGGCAGCCCTACACGCGCCCCGCAAACCCCGGAAACGTTTAAATCGCAGGCGGACGAAGAGCAAGAAGCTACAGCTCCTTTCGTCCCGGGAGACAGCCAATACCGCTCTCCCCAATGGGCCTTTATCTCCTTCTCCGTTTCCTTTGACCGAAAAGCCACCGAGTCCCAGCCTGCCCCCCCTTCCAAGGCTACCGTCTCCTCGCCCGGTTTCCGCCTGTTTGAACTACGTCCCGCGGTAACCAAATTGCTGGTTAGATTCTCTTGGTCAGGAATACGATACAGATTCATAAATGCACGACATGTTTTGTTACAAAACTTTTATGTATACGACTCTAATCTGATGAGGAAAACTTTTAGTTTTCGAAACGTCGAAGATATGGAATAAAGGGTTCATTTCACATCGCAATCCTATTGGTCATTATTATAACACTCAGACAAATAACAGCACTTTTTAAAACGGGCATTCGAATTTATCTACAGAAAGGCATCCATTCTTTAAAGAGTCCTAGGTTTAGGGCAAGTTGTTTATGTATAATGCCAGCTACGTCATTATGTCTGTGCGTATATTCTTTCTGAGCCATTACGCGACAGCCATCAATAATGTGCTCAATGGATTCGTTGATATCTCCACATAATCGGCACGGGTCAACTACTCCAAATATTGGATGCCTCACCATCTACTTCATCTTGATCTAACGTTTTGGGTTGCTCACCGTGCATAGCTTTCTGCCTCCATTTTACTTCTAATTCCTCCATCGTTTCTGCCCTGATATTCAAGGCCCCACCTGAGGACAAATTCAAGGACGTGTAGTCAAGATCCGCTTTACAGATGCTGCTGTAATAGTCTCGCAACTGTATAACTTGTGACTCACACAGTCTTTGACATCTACAACGCCCCTAGCCCCTATATGTCGTGGTAAAACTACTCGTTCGAGTGCTGAATTTTTGTCGTGCCTTCGGTGCTTCGTCATTTCTACGCGGACGATTCTGCTTAACTTTTCAAGGTCGATGTAAGACCATTTGATGAGCCCGAAGGAGTAAGTGAGGACAGGGATGGCATATGTGTTGATTTCCCTGATTTTGTTTACCGAGTTGAGAAGACTCTTCATAATCAATTTGAGTCTCGTAGTGAATGTTTCGCTCAATGGATTTAACGTTACACAGAACCATAGTGGATTGAAAGAATCTCCTTGAAATATACCCCTCGTAATGCGTATTGATCTACTATCGGCGAGAAAATGATAGGCATCAGCCTTTGAAGCTTAGCAACTCAACCAAAAAAAATGATATCGCAATAAACAAATAGTCATATGAAAGCTAAAAGTGTTTTACATAAATGAGCTTGAAGAGGTTTATGTAAACAAATTTTTGTGCTTTGCATACTGAAAAATGTTTTAAAAAGTAAGGATTTTCGGGTACATTTAACAACAGTCAGGTTTGGAGCATTATTTCTTATACAAGGGACAATGGGAATAATTTGAAAAAACTTCATGAGTATGAGGAAAATTATAGTGAAGAAATTGCATTTGAGAAATTTGTAAAATAATAAAAATTGTTCCTTAAAAGTACAAAAATGTAAAACTATATTATCTTCAGTTCTAATAAAGATACCAAAGCGATTCAAACTGCATACTGTAACGGATAGGATCTGTAATTATTTCCAATCGCGGGGGAGGTGGTTTTCTTATTTTCTGTGAAAACAGCGATATTTTTCGACATTTTTGTTTTTTGGAAAGCAACGTGACCGAAAGCAACGGGGATCTTTTTTTTTCTTCCTCCAAGCAGTGCCGTATCTCGTTCGGAGGCTTCGACGGAGGTCAAAAAAGCTTTGTTGTCAAAATTGCTTGTGCTTTTTTTATAAACTACGGAACATGTGTATATGTATGCACACACTTTTTATGTTTGCAATATTATTGTTGATTCATAAACTGAACCTTCAAAATACATTAAGAAGGCATAAATCGATTTTTGTTATGCTTTTTTTTTAGTTTTTTGCATAAACCATAAGGTAGACTGAATATTGCATACTACAAAAAGTGGGCCAATTCCAACAACACCCAATAGTTTCTAAAAATAACAGAAACGCCTTTTCGGTCGAAATTTGGTCCTTTTTGTTTTAAGGTTTACGAACTTGCCGGAAAGGTGACATTTGTTGGTTGAAAATGCATCTATAAAAACTGACATTGGTTAGTTGAAAAACCATCTATTTGCTTAAAAATGGACATATTTTGTAGAACACTCAACTATTTGGTGGAAAATTTAATTATTTTGTTGAGAATAGTTTTCCTTTATTAAAAATTATTTCTTTTAGGTATATATATTTTCTTTGCTTTCGGTTGAAAATTGGTCGCTTTGGGTTGAAGGTTTACCAACTTACCTGATAACTAACATTTGTTAGTTGAAAATCCATTCATGAAAACTGACATTTGTTAGATGAAAATGAATCTATGTATTTTAAAATGGTTATCTTTTGTAGAAAATAGAACTGTTTGGTGGAAACATTAACTATTTTGTTAATAAGTTTTTGTTTTATTACAAATTAATACCTGGAGCTTGAAATTACAGTGAACAACTCTATCAAAGACTGACATCTCTTATTTGAAAATCCATCTGTCCGGGCAAC
>JAAAKG020116904.1:0-15227 GCA_010014905.2 Druon quercuslanigerum
CACTACTCCCCTCCCTACCGAGTGAGTCACGCCTACCCCGAAAGGGAAACGGCTTAATGGTATAATAATAATAATAATAATATAAGACGGATAAAAAACTAGAATTTCCTCACCTAGAAGTACAGAATACAGATAAGGTCAATATCAAGACATTGACTTTATTGCAACTGAAATTGATATCGAGGAATTTCGTCCAAGTAGTCCTGAATGTATCAACGAAATGAAAAATCAAATATCTTATTTAATGAATAATTTTTCTGTCCTTAAAACTTAGGGGAGTATTAGTAAGGAGTAAATTGAAAATTACGTTTCGACTAAAAGAAAAAACATAGTTCCATCATTTTCTGGTGAAACAGATGCTAAGTTGAAAAAAATTTACCATATTTAAGACGAGCAATCTAGAGCATCTGTACAAGCCTGTTGTAAATAATGGATTAAAAACATTGCAACTGAGCTGAAAAATTCATCATCAATATGAGAGAAAATGAGAATGTTAACTTTATTTTTAGAGAGTAATATTGAATCTAGCGTTTTATCATTTTTCCTGAAGTCACAAAATATATGATTGATAAAGCTAGAAAAATAATTTTTTAAAAAGTGTATATTCTGCACCTGATATATATTCTGGACATCCTTTAGTCGAAGAAACAATAATAATTGCCTTAGGCTATTATTTAATGATGACCGAGACTGATCAAGCCAACCTTCTAATACAAGGGATGTGATAATTGTTCGAGAAAGTAATAAGAAAAATAAAAAAGTAAAACCTTTTCTTACCCGGAGCATTAGAGAAATCTATCAAGTGTTAAATAGAGAAAATCCTGAAATAACGATTAGTATTTCTACTTTTTATTCTTTTTATCCTAAACATGTATTAATTGAGCTAATCGATTAAGCTTGTCTATGCATCTACTGTGTAAATATTTACGAGGGCTGTCCCAAAAGTATCCGACCTACGTTCATGTCTTCGCGCGGAGAGACTCAGGCGACCTCTGGATGGTACGAACGTCATTAGCAACTCCTAAATTTCTCGTCAGTAGCCCGAGATACCGATAAAACACTTAGTTTCCGCGCATCGTGTATTTGTTTACATCGATATTTTTGCATTCGTCGCAATTCGTTGATTGCTAAAAATGACAGAACGAACCGAACAGCGAATTTTCGTAAAATTTTGCTTTAATCTCGGTAAAAGTTGTGTGGAAACTATTGAAATGTTGCAAACGGCCTTTAAAGATGCGTGTATGGGCAAAACAAAAACAAAAGAGTGGTATAGGCGGTTTAAAAGTGACCGCATATTTGTTGACAGTGATCCTCGTTCTGGCGGACCTTCGACGGGAACATCGTCGGATAATATCGAAAGTGTGTGTGTCGCAGTTGAAACAGATCGTCACTTAACTGTGAGAGAACTAGACGATGAACTTGGAATACCAAAAAGTACTGTTTGGCGAATTTTAACCGAGAATTTAGTAATGACTCGCGTGTGTGCAAAATTCATCCCGAAACTGCTCACAGGCAAACAAAAAAACCTTCGATTAAAAATCGCTCAGAACAATCTGGAAATAATCAATAGTGATGAAAACTTTCTTAAAAAGGTTATTACTGGTGATCAAACATGGGTTTATGGTTATAATCCTGAAACAAAACAACTATCTTCGCAATGAAAGCTTCCATCCGAGCCTCGGTCGAAAAAAGCCCGTCAAACTCGAAGCAACAGCAAGTCAATGTTGATTGTGCTCTCCGATTGTGAAGGCGTTGTGCATTACATATATGCTCCTGCAGGCCAGACAATTAGCAAAGAAGTTAAAGTTGCAGTTCTGAAAACATTGCGTGATGCATTCAGGAGAAAACGATCGCAAATTTGGGAAACCGGTGACTGGCTTCTTCATCACGACAATGCTTCAGCGAACGCATCAAACCTTGTGCAGCAGTATTTATTGAAACACAGTGTTGCGCAGCTTCGCCAGCCTCCATACAGTCCCGATATAGCTCCCTGCGATTTTTGGCTGTTTCCTCGATTGAAAATGCCGCTTAAGGGAAATCGATTCGACGATAAAGAGACTGTTGAAACTAATGCGACGAATGCACTAAAGGCGATTCCGAACTCTGACTTTCAAGAGGGCTTTAATAAGTAAAAACATCGGTATGAACGTCTTGTTCAATCAAATGGGGACTACTTTGAAGGATGCCACCCCCCGGATGACGAAGAATAAATCAAGCGCCGAGATATCGAGGTAGGTCGGATACTTTTGGGATAGCCCCCTTATATCCTACAAGCTTTTAAAACTTTTTATATAATAGTAATTCAGAATTTAAAGATTTTCATTCTGAACCTTTATCTGCGTTAATGTGTAATCCTGCTTTAGAATCATGTCATTTGTAAGAATGTACGTTCTGTCCTGGCGTCAAAGGGATTTCCTTAAAGTTATTGAAGATACCAGATGGAAGTGCTGAAGAAATTAAATTTGCTGTATGAAGTAATGGAGAATTGATTTTTAGAAAACGAGTATTAAAAATTTCATGTTAGAATTTGCTAAGAAAGCGTTTAAAAGAAATTTACATATTTACATAAAAGACATCCAAGGAAATCCTATAAAAATAGAGCACGAAATATACGCATCTAATTCTCACCATCTTGTGATACAAATTAACTTTGCTAAAAATTGAACTGCAAAAATAAAAAAATGCTGTGCAAAGCAACGATTGTGTCAATAAGTTTTTAAACATTTACTGCTCTTTGCCAAGAAGGTGATATTTAAAAAAATTTTGCTGTTATAAGCGATGATTGTAGGCATGATTCAGCCCATGCTATATTGGCGATTCGAAAAATGAATGAAAGCAAGCAAAAGTTAACGAACTGTATTCTAATTGATCAAACTTAAATTTCCGACAGCTCGGAAAGTTACTTAAAAGTCGTTTCCAAATACATGAAATAAAAAATGTTAAACACAGTATAAAAAAGCTGTTTTTGGGAACAGGACACGGCAAAGGTCCCATAGGTGCAATCGGATAATTAGTTAAGCACTACGCGAACAATCACAATAATCAAAAATCTGTTGGTAAAACAATACAAAATGCATCCGACTTTATAGTATAAGTTCAAAGTACACGACTGCAATAAGTTTAATTTGCTTGCCTAAAGAAGAATTCGAAAAGTTTAGGGAAAAGAAGCTAATAAAATGTGAAAAAAATAAAGGAACTATCAGGAATTGAAAACAGTCATGATTGGAAGACTGCGCAAGAAAAGAACGAATTTAACGTATTTCTATCTCGTATAGCACAAACTTTACTGCCAAACACACCGCGAAAAAGCTTTAAATACAACAAAGAGAAAAAGCAAAAAATAGACTTTAAAATCTCAAAATCTGTGAAAATAAAATTAAAATCCACGTCAAATGAGCAAAACAGAATGAAAATATATTTAAAATTAGGAAAATACGAGTCATTTGAAAATTGTTGTGCGACGGCGTCAGATTTTGAGGATTTGTTTAACTCACCATAACTTCCATAACTTGCATCTCAGAGAAAACTAAAAAAATACGTTTTCGCTTATTTTTCATACTTAACCACATATACAGTGTTCCATTAGTCTTTTCCGGGGTAATCTGCTACTTTTATCAGCAAATCATATTACTTACTGACTGAATTCTTTAACATACTTAAATAATGTAAGCACTTATTTCTGCATATATTCGTCATTTTTATTTGTTCTAAATTATTTGGAAATTTGTTTTTAAAGTAATGATCACAACAAAGTGTTTAGAAGTGGGTCTCTAGATTTATTAATTGTGCCGTACCTTTCAGAAAATACTACAATTTTCAGTAAAGTTAAAAATGTTAAAGATCGTTAAAAAAGTATATATTGTACTACTTTGAACACTTTTTTCACCCATCCCCTTCTTCGTATAAGATCATTAGACAAATTATGAACCCTCACGGATTGCATTACCGAAATAAATAGTTGAACCTTGAGCAAGAAGAAAAAAATTGTTAATCAAATAGTTAAATTTTTAACTTACCAAGATAAATTTTCAACCCAATGGTCAAATTGTTAAATAAAAAAGAAGCAACATCAACCACAAACAGTTGCATTTTTAACCAAAAGCTTTTTTACACAACAGTATGAATTAAAAAAAATGCAACACAGAAAGCTAAATTTTCAAACAAAGAATTGCTAATGAAATAGTTGAGCTTACTAAAACCTATTACATACTTAAATTTTCGACATACAAATATAAAATTTTCAACAACAAAACTGAGCACTTAACAAAAAACTTAAAATCTTAGGATTAAGTGGCTTACATTAATGTTATTGAGAATAATGGATTCCTCTGTTTTCTCAAGAAACACCTAAAAGAGGCAACATGTCTGTAAAAATTACTTTTCTTTGTTTTTAGCTTGCAAGTTACTATAAGATTGAGAAGGCCTTTAAAAACCAAGGTTAACAAAATAAAAATTCTAACTGTTACTTTTTAAAAGTATGTCTGAAAAAATATTATGCTTTTATGCAAATTTTTAGTTTCTCACACTTCAACAAAAAAGAATTTTTAGTTTAAAAGTTTCACAGTTATTGCTTCATAACTGAAAAAAATGGTATCAAATTTATTCAAGGGCAAAAGTACAAATTGTCGTTACTAGGTAATTAGTAGACAGTAAGGTTGATGCTAATGCAGGCAAATGAAAAAATATATATTTACAAGAAAGTGAATACCTTCAAAATATATTATAAGAAAGGGTAGTTTAAAGAATTTTATTGAACACTTAAAGAATGTATCAAATTATTAATTAAAATGTACAAGAGTTAGGAAATTCTACAAACGGATATAAGAAGGCATCCATGAATGACGTAACAAAGTTTTTGCAACTTTTTTACCCCTCTACTACCCCTTGTAACAAGCCAGGCATTTTCAGTTACTTCGTGTGTTCAATTCAAATTTAGTTATTTATTATCCAAAGCGCCTGAATTATTAAATATATAACTAGAACGCATTAAATGAACAAAAGTAAAATTTAAACAATATAGAAAATCGAATAGAGGAAATGCGCTTCTTCAAAATTCAACGGTGTAAAAAGCTTTATTACTTTGTAAAAAATATCTATAAATTACTTAATTTTTCACCATTTTTTCTAAATGACAAGAACGTTTCTCGCATTACTAAATATTATGTATGCTTCAGAAGATAATTTTTTTAAAATTTATCCGTTTTCGTTCTCCAATCATTCATTAAGTTACCTAACTTCATATTATAAAATAATTTTTAAGATTCAATCCCTTTACTAAAGGTTCTTTATATTTTTACTCTACACAAAATGCCCAAGTATCAAATAGATAGCTAGTCAGGTAAAACCGTCGCGCTAGTGGTGAGATTTGCTGCACTTGGGTTTGGTGTAGCGTCTGCTCCAGATTCGGGTTACTCGTTACCCCAAACTTGCATAGATCACTCGCTCCGAAACGTGGGTGTTATATTTTCCTTAACTGCGCAAGCGCTGAATTGTGCCGCAAGCGCGGCGTATGCGGAATGGCTCGAGTATACTGTTCGTTAAACGGTTCGGCCTGTTCGGGGTAATTGTGCTCCCGAATCATTGGAGCCGTTATACTAAACAGACGTGACGCTGTTCACTCTGTAATTATCGCGACAATTGTACGTGTAGAGTCAGCGGCTCTACCAACTTCTCTCCGTGCAGTTATCAGCTGTTCACAGCTTTTTAATACGCTTGGGTTTTGTGTGTACCTTATTTATTTCTCGTGCAATATAGAAAATTAGATCGTCAAATCTAAGCGTTTATTTAGTAAATATTGCCAAATATTTTGGAGGGTTATCCTTACTTTGAAAATGGCGAAAGAAAGTTTTCTTTGCCAGATATTTTAGTACAGACTGATATAAAAGATTTAAAGCTTTTAATATCAATTTTGTTTCATATACATTATCTTCAATGCGTCATGATATTTACCATCAGAGGTATTACGTATCCAATTTAACCAGGAATGTGAGATTTTTTCAATGTCATATCTACACTCTTAAAAATGTTTGGAATTCTACAACACTTCTACAAGACTCCTACAAGAAAAGCTAAGGGTAAAATTGCAAATATGGTATTGGAATCACGAAATTTCTATACATGCATTGTAAGTGTTGTAAATCATGAATTCACAGTCCAGGTTTCCAATAAATGTATTGGTGTGTTTCTAAGACGAAAATTGTGCACAAGGAAATCAAGGAATTAATGGAATTCAAGAAATTCAGGAAATTCTCGGAATTCACGCAGAGTCTGTGGAATTCACTGTATGCATGGAATTCATGAAATTCAAGAAATTGGCGGGGTATAAAAAACTGTTAAATTGTAATTTTGACATTACAAACGTTTAGAGTTTAATACCCCAATTTTAAAGTTCATCCGTCACTTTGATTCCGTTCTTTTGAGATCAATTTTGGTTTAACACTGCAAGTAAATCTTGAATTGAAAAATGTAGTAGAAATTTTCCTGGGGGTCCTACGATTTTTGAGATTAGAACGAAAATAAAAACCTAGTATTTCAAAAGAATGTTCTCATCAGTATCAGCTCACGTTATAAAACTTTTTGAGAGAAACACATTTTTTATTTAAATTCTGTGATTGAAAATTTCTGCATCGTTTGATTTACCAAGTATTCTTTCGTTAATTATTTATGAAAACTTAATTAAAATTTGAGGGGATGTTGAAAAATGAATGCAATTAACAACAACAACATTCTCAACATTGTGCTGTTTATTGTTGTCACTAATTTATATCATTTTGGAATAAAGGAATGTGGATTTTTCCCTGTTCATTGAATTCATATTTAGCAAATCCCAAAAATTCAGATGATCCACATGCTTAATAGAATTTTAAAAATTTAGAGAACTCGAAGATTTGAGAAAATTCAGAGATTTCATGAAACGTAGAGAATTCAAGAAATTTAAAGAATTCAGAAGGTTCATGGAATTTAAAGAACTCAGGGCCAGGTAAACACTTTCATTGAAACATTGAAAACCCTGAAAGTGTAAATATGACTACAAGAGCTGTTGATATTTCCAACGAGGAGGAAAAATAACTTTAACAAATAAAAATATTTCAAAAACCAAGAATAATTTGACAAAGATGATAGCGATGCCTATGTATATATAAAGGCAGATTTTGTAAAATTTTCAGTAGTTTCATCACGTATGAAGTTGAACTCACTGATAAAGAAATGTTAATCACCGCAGGTGTGCTGCTTTTAGCGGCAGCTAACGCTGCTTCTATGGACGGTAAAGATAATAATATATTATAATTTTTATAACACTATCCCATGCGATTTTATGTCTTGAATTTTTCCCAGAACTTTTTATAGATTTTTCGACTATTATTCCGAATTTGGCAAAAAGAATTCTTCATCAGATGATTTTGGCCATATTTGAGTATCTGCAAAACATGAGCGAGAATTAAAGCCTAAATCTTTGATTACAGCCTCAGATAATGGTAATTAAGAGACTTGAATGTAGATCTGTTGGAAAATGTTTTTTTAATCTCCTATTTGTCATTAGCTGAGGTTCTAGTAAGAGCTTCAAGCTTGAATTCAAGCCCAAAAAGAAGTTTCTATTACACAGAGAGAAATTTCAAGAGATTCATTCACGGACATGCTTCTTGATTTTATTGACACTTTGGCGCAAGAACTAACATCTCGGAACCCATGCTTTTAAATCGACAGCCTTTGATCTAAAAGCAAGGTTCTGAGATCTCAGTCCTTGTGCCAAAGCGTCAATAAAATCAAAGAGCAGGTCCGTGAATTAATTTCCTGAAATTTCTCTCCGTGTACCAGTCGTTTATTTTTGTGCAAAAATTCAGATATAGCAAAAAAATATATTTCTAAGAGACTAAATTTCTGGATTGCTTTCATATTTTTATCTCAGATTCAGACGTGGGGCCGGTCCGATATACTAAATATTTTTTAAATTCAGATGGTAGCATTGCTATTCTTCATCCGCTAAACCAGGTTAAACTGTGGTTTGGCTTTTCATGCCAAAACCTAGCACCTAGTTTTAGTACTAATTCTGGCTCTAGTTTAGGCCACGGTAGACCATTTTTAAATGTATTTCTTCTTGCAGGAAGCAGCAGAAAAAAACCGTCACCACCTGCAGTTTTTATGGAATTGCTTCCAAAAGGAGTTATGCTCTACGATGTTTACTATTACAAAGGTCTTGCAGAAGATACGTTTATCGAAATAATGGACGACGGGTTTCGTATGGTGGCGAAAGTTGATAACAAGGCAATTGGAATATACATCGGAAATGAAATTTATGCAATGTATGACAAAGATAAGCGCCAGATTTTCCTGGCAGAACTCTTTAAGGACTATTATGTACTTCATTGGAATATAGCATCATCGTGGTTGCATCTTTTTGCGGCCAAGAACCCACCAGCACTCAATCCACATGCACCCAGATATACACGTCATGGACAGTACCTGAATCAAATGACTCCGGAAGCTATAACACCCCGCCTGAATCAAGTGACTCCAGGCCCAGGAGTTAGACTACTTCGCCGTCCGAATCAAATGAATCCAGAAGTTACAGGACCCCGCAAAACCCAAGTGATTCCAGGAGTTACAGATACCCCCCGGAAGCAAGTGACTCCTCGAGCTGCAAGATCCCCCCTTCCGAATCAAATGACTCCAGGACCCGAAGTTACAATACTTCGCCGTCCTAGTCAAAGCATTCCAGGACCAGGAGTTAAAATACTTCACCGTCCGAATCAAAAGTCTCCAAAGGAATCTTAGGAAATTGAAAATCAAATTTAAATTTCCATGAATTGTCCAATATGATATACTTTGAAATGATAACATTATATCAAGTCAAATAAATATTATGGACCTGATGCTTAAAAGAGTTTATGCACACTCTTTCAAGAATAATACCTCTACTTCGGTCATGTGCCTGTATCTTTTATATTCTTGTCTACCAGATTTAATAGGGATTTGATTTAACTATCAGAAAAGTTTGGTCTCTTTTGTTGAGCCTGATTATTTCTTTTTAGCTATGCTCTATTGCAAATTTTCATTATGCACTGAAAAAAAGAAGATAAAAAACAGAAAATTCTTATAGTTTTTGAAGATTTCACTTTAGAAAATCAAACTTGCGGATATATATTTTTACTATCATATTCATGATCAGCGCGTTGAAATAAATAGGTATCCTGAGTTTTAGATTAATGGAAGGTACACCTTCTTCAGATCTTCAACCTATAAAAGACAAGTTTTGAAATAAAAAATTCATCGTTAAATTTTTAGTTTTAAAAATTAAATAAAAATAAAACACATTTTCAACTAGTTGCATTAAAAAAGGCGACTTTTTAACAAAACCATTTAATTTTAATACCCAAGAGACAAATTTTCAAGAACTTATGTACAATTAATATACATTATATCTACAGTTAAATCTTCAGAAAATTAACAAAAGAGCTACCCTCAAAACCAAAAATGTCAATTCTTCATGAAATTGACCATTTGAGCACTCTATTTTTTTTTTATTAAAAATAATTTATATTGGTCTAGTGAATATTCATCAACATTGGATTCATCAAAACTGAATTCCTTCAATTCACTGAAATTCTTGAATTCTCTCAATTTCTGGAATACCCTGAAATTCTTGAATTCTCGGAATTTCTCTCAATCTGTTAATTCCTTGAATTTCGTAAATTATCTGAGCTGCTTTAATTCTTTGAAATTTCTTGAATTCCCTGAATTTCCTTAAATTCACTAAATTCCTTGAATTATCTGAATTTCTTGAATTCTCTCAATTTCTGGAATGCTCTGAAATTCTTGAATTCTCGGAATTTCTCTTAATCTGTTAATTCCTTAAATTATGTAAATTATCTGAGCTGCTTTAATTCTCTGAAATTTCTTGAACTCCCTGAATTTCTTTAAATTCACTGAATTCCTTGAATTATCTAAATTTTTTGAATTCTCTTAATTTCTGAAATACTCTGAAATTCTTGAATTCTCGGAATTTCTCTCAATCTGTTAATTCCTTAAATTTCGTAAATTATCTGAGCTGCTTTAATTCTTTGAAATTTCTTGAATTCCCTGAATTTCTTTAAATTCAATGAATTCCTTGAATTCTCTGAATTTCTTAAATTCTCTCAATTTCTGGAATACTCTGAAATTCTTGAAGTCTCGGAATTTCTCTCAATCTGTTAATTCCTTGAATTTCGTAAATTATTGAATTCCCTAAATTTCTTTGAATTCACTGAATTCCTTGAATTATCTGAATTTCTTGAATTCTCTCAATTTCTGGAATACTCTGAAATTCTTGAATTCTCGGAATTTCTCTTAATCTGTTAATTCCTTGAATTTCGTAAATTATCTGAGCGGCTTTAATTCTTTGAAATTTGTTAAATTCCCTGAATTTCTTTAAATTCACTGAATTCCTTGAATTCTCTGAAATTCTTGAATTCTCTTAATTTCTGGAATACTCTGAAATTCTTGTCGGAATTTCTCTCAATCTGTTAATTCCTTCAATTTCGTAAATTATCTGAGCTGCTTTAATTCACTGAACTCCTTGAATTCCCTGAATTTCTTGAATTATCTGAATTTCTTGCATTCTCTCAATTTCTGGAATACTCTGAAATTCTTGAAGTCTCGGAATTTCTCTCAATCTGTTAATTCCTTGAATTTCGTAAATTGTCTGAGCTGCTTTAATTCTTTGAAATTTCTTGAATTCCCTGAATTTCTTTAAATTCACTGAATTCCTTGAATTCACTAGAATTCTTGAATTCTCTCAATTTCTGGAATACTCTGAAATTCTTGAATTCTCGGAATTTCTCTCAATCTGTTAATTCCTGAAATTTCGTAAATTATCTGAGCTGCTTTAATTCTTTGAAATTTCTTGAATTCCCTGAATTTCTTTAAATTCACTGAATGCCTTGAATTATCTGAATTTCTTAAATTCTCTTAATTTCTGGAATACTCTGAAATTCTTGAAATCTCGGAATTTCTCTCAATCTGTTAATTCCTTGAATTTCGTAAATTATTGAATTCCCTAAATTTCTTTAAATTCACTGAATTCCTTAAATTCACTGAAATTCTTAAATTCTCTCAATTTCTGGAATACTCTGAAATTCTTGAAGTCTCGGAATTTCTCTCAATCTGTTAATTCCTTGAATTTCGTAAATTATCTGAGCTGCTTTAATTCTTTGAAATTTGTTAAATTCCCTGAATTTCTTTAAATTCACTGAATTCCTTGAATTCCCTGAAATTCTTGAATTCTCTTAATTTCTGGAATACTCTGAAATTCTTGTCGGAATTTCTCTCAATCTGTTGATTCCTTCAATTTCGTAAATTATCTGAGCTGCTTTAATTCACTGGACTCCTTAAATTCCCTGAATTTCTTTAAATTCCCTGAATTTCTTTAAATTCACTGAATTCCTTGAATTATCTGAATTTTTTGAATTCTCTCAATTTCTGGAATACTCTGAAATTCTTGCGGGCTTATATTGCGGGGAAGGGGCTCGGATGGCACCCTACCGGCAAAGGCTAAGCCTGTGAAGAAGCACAAGACGGCCCAACAACCGACGAACAGAGATTCGTCGGGGGTTGGATTGACGGCCGCTCAGAGGGCTGACCCACTGACGGTGGTGGTAACGGATACAGTTTGAGCTTTTTAGGGAAGGTAGCTGGAGGGCGCTTGTAAGAGTGACCCCAGATCAATGGCCAAAAATCAGGCTGCACAAAGTTGTGGTCGAAACAAAGCCTTGGGAAGGCTTAAGGTGGGTGGGGTTGAGTTGCTCCAGAAGATGGTGAAAGCTACGGCGTAGTTTCCGGAGAAACTGGAGGAACCATCTGTGGTACTCCGTCGGTTAGAGGGATTTAACCCCTCACTCAAGACAGAGTCCTGGAGAATTATCAGGCACGATAGGCCTCAGGAAGAGGACACAGCATGAGGAGGAATGAAACACCTCCTTGTTGTGCAAATTCCTGAGTCACAGGCGAGGGCTTTTGGGGTACTCAATTACAGGCCCTTCTACTACTTTGGACAGATCAACTTTAAAGTTTGCCAGCCAGGTGCAGGATGAGCCTGTTGCCGTACAGGGAGACCCTGGGCAGAGCTAAATGACTGCCTCCTGTCTAACTATTACCCAAATTAACTTGCACCGTACGGGGGCCATCAGGGGTTTAGGGGAGGCTGGTTTTTTAGGACCCCAAGGCGGCCAATCCAAGAGCTTGCATACTGGAAAAGGAAATCAACGTCGTCCTGCTGCTTGAGCTGTGTTCCAGGGATTTGATGGTAATAGGCACGGATCTAAAACGAACAGGGAGGCTAGTCATTAGATCGGCTTACTTTCCATATGACAGCGATACTAATCCACCAGTAGAGGTACGTACACTGGTGGAATACTGCAAGGAAAGGGGTCTTCCTCTACTCTTAAGGTGCAATTCTAACTCCCACCATCCTCTGTGGGGTTGCACGGACGTCAACCCAAGGGGCAACGGTCTAGTGGAATACCTAATTAATACTGATTAAGGTATTCTTTATACGGAAAACATCCCGACGTTTTGTAACTCGGTCAGGGAGGAAGTCATGGACATCACTCTCTGTACCAGTAGTTTTACAGACAATATCAAGCAGTGGAGAGTCTCAAATGAATCCACTCTCTCAGATCACTCACAAATAGAGTTCGAGTTGGAATCCATTGTGCCCGTTTCTGGCCTTAAATGGGCCAGAAATCTAAGAAGAACGGACTGGGTTCAGTTTTTCACGAAACTAAGAAGAGCACTTTCAGAGGTGCCCAGGTCAATTAGAGACGCTGACACCCTGGAGATGGCGGCCAAGACTTTGACGAAAGCCATAAAATCTACTTATGAAAGTAGCTATCGACCATCAAGAGTTTGACAGGTTTAGACGTGCCAGTACTGGCAAAACGGGATCTTTGAACCTCATTCAAGGCAATGAGGGATGAATACAGGAGTGCAATACTTATGACATAGCATGAAAGCTGGACCATTTTTTGCACAGATATCGAGAACGGAGCAGAGGTGGTTAGACTGGATGAGCTGCTTTTTTGAAATCCGGATGCTATTCTCGGCGCTCTGAAATTGCTCGGCGGGGGGTACTCAGAGTCGGACGGGGACACCTTGGCTCATCTGATCAAGGTTCATTCTCCGGGCTTTACAAAGTTAAGAGAAAAGGGGAGAACACCTCTGAAGCTCGCCAATGAGATTGTTACCCCTGCCAGGGTCAGGTGGGCCCTGAAGTACTTCAGTCCTTATAAGTCTCCAGGTCCGGATGGTATATATCCGATCTTCTTACAAAAGGCTGATGAAATCATCATAGGGCCGATTGTGAGACTTGCTAGGGCTAGTCTGACTTTGGGTTATGTTCCGGCGGCATGAAGGGGTGCCAGAGTCGTTTTTATTCTGAAAGCAGGCAGGATTTGGTATACTTCACCCAAGGATTTCTGTCCCATTAGCCTCAAATCTTTCCTACTAAAAACTGTGGAAAGACTTGTGGACAGATGTAACCGCGATAAGGTCTTGTCAAGTAGGCCACTTCACAAGCATCAATACGACTATAGGGTTGGTCACTCGACGGAGACGGCCCTAAGCACAGCAGTTAAATTAATCGAAGGACAACTGAAGCTGAAAGGCCTTGCAATTGGAACCTTTATGGACATTGAAGGAGCCTTTAATTACACCTCGGGAGAGGTTGTTAGGGCAGCCATGATCTCACATGGAGTGCCCACGGCAGTTGTAGAATAAACCTGCTAAGGGTGATACCACTCATGTGGAACCGTTGACTAGGGACGTTCGCAGGGATATTTTATCACCCCTGCTGTGGTGCCTGGTTGTAGATGAACTCCTTCATCTGCTCAAGAGTCAAGGCCACCAAGTAAGAGGCCATGCGGACGAAATATTGGTTATCGTGCAAGGTCAGCATCTGGATGCGCTCCTCGGAGTAATGCAGCAAGCACTAAGAATAGTAGATTTTTGGTGCAAGAAGACTGGACTATCAGTCAATCCGAGCAAGACGGACGCAGTTATATTCACCAGAAGGTATAAGTGGAGAACCAAGAGTACATGAAATTGACAGGACAACAACTGAAAATCAAAGGACAAGCCAAATATCTAGGAGATATGCTAGATAAGAAGCTGTCATGGAACGAGCACCTGGAAAACAAGTGCAAGAAGCTAGAAGCGACTCTCTGGTTCTGTAGGAGAGCCATAGGGAAAAGCTGGGTTTAAAGTCGGAGACACTTTTGTGGATCTACACAGCGATCCTGACACCCAGACTTACCTATGCAGCGATGCGATGGTCTGTTGGAGCAGGGACGAACTGTCTACTGTGAAGGATCGACAGAAAAGGATCAGGGGATTGATTCTGAGAAGCATCACGGGTGCCTCGAAGTCGACACCCACAATGGCTCTGGGGGCACTTACAGGTTTGGAGCCCCTCCATCTCACTATCAAGGCCGTGGCTGCGAAAGCGGCCTAGAGATTAAATATGGTAAATGATAGCAGTATCTCGATGGCAGTACGGAGAAAACTGATTCACAGATGGCTTCAGGAAAAGGGAGAACGCAGGGGCCGGGGTATATCGTAGAATGAATGGAATGGGTTTCACAATTGCGATGGGGTTCTATTCCACAGTTCTACAAGATGAGATTATGGCCATAATTCAGTGCGCCTATAAGGCAGAGGAGTATGGCAATAAAAGAAACATTCGTATCTGCTCAGACAGAAGGGCTACTGTCACGGCCCTAAATGGAACAACGACTACGTCACTACTAGTCTGGGAGAGCGTTGAGGCACTGAATAGGCTAGGGACAGACAAACGAGTCACTCTGCTTTGGATCCCTGGACACAGTGGAATCAAGGGTAATGAAATATCGGATAGACTAGCTAAACTAGCAGCAAAACAAACTTTTATTGGACCTAAGCCAGTTGTAGGCATTTCCAGTAGGTTAGTTACTGAAGATATTAATAGTTGGCTGACCATAGAACATCAAAACGAGTAGAGTTCTGTATCTAGCTGCAGACAGGCTAAAACACTTCTAGGCTCAAAGCTGAACCCCCAACGAGCGAAGGAATTACTCAAGATTGGGAGAAAGAAAGTCAAAGTCCTAACAGAAACGTTTATAGGACACGGAAACCCCCGGTACAACAGACATAAGATAGGGCTTGAAGAAAGTCCACTCTGTCGACTGTGCGGAGAGGATAGTGAGACGTCTACTCATATC
>JAAAKG020116915.1:0-15227 GCA_010014905.2 Druon quercuslanigerum
GTATACTTTCCTGTGTGCTGCTTCTACCCCCCCCCCAACGAAATTTTGTCCTAGCAAATCCCCCCCCCCATAATTTTTTCTGCCTATGGCCTTGTCCGTAAAGAATTTATTATAATTTTCATTTTCGAGCAGGGTATTTCCATAAAGAATTATAATGTTCACTTTCGAACAGTGCATTTTCATAAATAATTATAATTTTCACTTTGGAACAGAAGATATGAGAAGAAGAAATTAATTGACTTAGAACAGATCATTTTTGACATCGAAAATTAATATTTGAAAATAGTTGTAACTCTGATTGATAAGAAGGGAATTTAAAAAAAATCCTGTTTAAATTCAGAATTATAATAGCTTACAAAATTCTTTGTTTCAAGTCAAAATTGCAATTATTATTACCGGAAATTCCCTGATTTTCCAACATATAGAACAATAATTCTTTTTAAAAATTCCCTTTTTGAAGTCAGAAATCTCTTTTATACGTTGGCCGGAAAAAATTAACAATTGAGCTGAAATTTAAAATCATCCGTCGGGTAGACATCCTGAAAATGGCCTTCCATGAACTTCCCAAAGAATAATCGACTAAGTTCCAAGATAAGGATCAACACGTTACAACTCAAGTGGAAATTGTTATACATAGTTATTAACGAAGTGTCTACGTGTGCTCTTTTCATCCGAAACCGCGGCGCGACGTAATTTTGGGAACGCAGAAATCAAAAGTTTCAAAATTAAAAATCGCGTGTAATATTCTATTGAATAATTTTAAATTCCTAGGCTTTATAATCCAAACGTAGCTAATTGTATATTGCTTTCAAAATGTTAATATCGTTGCGGATTAAAATAACATTCACGGTGTACTGTGAATGTAATGTTTTTTATGACTTTGTCAGAGACATCAATTTTTATTTTATGAACCATAATAAACCATTTCTCATTTTCTATCCATTTTGACTAAAAGTAGCGACGTTATTATGCATTAACATTTGATCATGTTAATTACTCGATAATCTGCACCTATCTATATTATACCAGTTGAAGGATGTCTTACAAACAGTTACAAAGTTTAAGTTTAAGCAAGGCAAAAGTTAGCATATGTATGGCACAGTATAGCCCATGAAACATTATGCTTGCTATATAGCAGCTGTGGCACTGTGTGGCACTTTCCACTTTTGTAGTCAGTCGCTTACCAGCTCTCCAGGAGAGCGGTTTACGGTCGAAACAGGTCGAAACAGGTTGAAGTCTAGATTCTTGAGGGCCCTAGCAGGTGCCAAAGCTTTGATCTTGCCGAAAATTAACGTGCCGTCTGGCATACCAAGTATCATCTAGAGCTTCAAATCCAGTTTAAAACGCATTTATTCATACGTACAGACTTGAGTGTATTTAATTCAAATCTCAATTGTTAATTTCTTAATCGAGGTGAAAAAATAAGTGACATGCTTTGCGCGTGAGATTTCTTCAGTCTTCAGATGTCGTGGGTGTCTCGTGTTGTAACAAAGTGCTCTTGCTGAAATGTAAATACTAAATAGTTTATCGTGAACAAGGATGACATTATGTTTTGGTGCAGGTATGAGGGTTGTCAACCATGGGATAAGTTAATTTTTGTACAATGTAAATTTTGTTGGAATGGTTTTGGGTTCACTGATTATTTTGGATAATACGGGCAAATAGTTTTTAATCAGAATTTTTTTTTAGAGTTTCTTAAACTGTTTTTAGGAACGGTTTATTTAATCATCAGTTAAAAAGTGTCATACATCTTCCACGCTAAAATGTTTACATATAAAGATAAGGTTCTAAATTTAAAAAGCAATTTTAAAACTAGAAATATGTATATAAGAAATATTATACAGTTTGCACAGAAATATTATTTGAACTCCAGGCGGGTTTTTTTTTCTTACCCTCAATGCAGGCATTGCACAGCCGGCTTAGTAGGGGCCACCAAACTGGAGAAGAATGTAACCTCGAGACCTCCAGAGTTGAATGGGATTTTACAGTGCATTCTGTATTAAAGAAAAATTTTATTATAGTACTAAAGCTCACTTTCCTACCTGCAAATATTTTCTGTTTTGAAAGAACCTCAAATATAGCTTCTTTGTTGAATTTCGCAGAAAATTATTTGTATTCAAAAGTTTTCAAGTTACTGTAAAGCAAAGTTTGCGAAACAGGGAATTCTTTTCTAATCGTTTAATTAAACTGAAATAGATAGATGCAATGAAATCTCTAGATTTTTTTTATCCCAAACGAAACTAAATTCTGATACACCCAGTAATTATTTACCAATCACAGTCATAATTAGGTCCATCTAGGTTGACGACACTCTGCCCAAAGTAACAACTTTCCAGAACAGGTGTTCATTAAAATTAAACTCTCTTCCAAATCTGAATGCGATCGCCTTTTTAGTCATAAAATTAACACTTAATTGTTTAAGCAATCTGTAATATACACGTGTAGTGTGTAAACTGTAAAGGACCCATTTCTGCAATTTAGTTTAATTCGCGGTCGGTTTTCGTTATTAGGATGATTTCAGAGCTTGTACGTGTAACATATGAGAAGCAGATGATACATATCATTCTCCTAGGAAAGCTTGTCATCACAAAAGTCCCCCTAGTTGAACTCAACGAACACTAAACTTTCACTGGGTCAATTTATGGATCGCTGTTAAAGTTATTAAATGCACAATTAATTGCTGTAATTTGAGAGCATTCAGTTTTCGTTTAAAAGAGTTGCTGAAGGAAATGTTGTTTTAATCGGCGTCAATCATATTATATTGTTCTTTCTATAAGGAAAGATTTATTAACTCGGGAATAGCCTTTGAAACTTAAAAATCGCCTCTTCATGATTAAACAGAAATGTTAAAATGAATTAGTTTATATAAAAAAGTAATCCCTTTTGACATTTATTTAAAGATTAATGAAGGTCAGAAATACTCAATATTTTTGTTCGAATTTATTGATTTAGTACTTTTATCAACGATTAAATTCCACTATTGATTGATTCATATCATAGTTGAGGCTATTTCTGGCATTCTCACAAGAAATGGAAATTTGATGATGACATTTGTACTCACGTTTTTAAATACTTACTTTTTTATGATCTATACACTATACAATACTCAATTCTTCATGAACCGTCGATTCAACGGTCGCAAACAACACTGAAAATATGGATAGTTTTTTCCCGCCTTCCAGCAACCAACATTTTTCTCTAGCTTTTTTCAATTCTAATAACAATATTAAATTGCAAAAGAAATGTGAGAATAACAGAAAGATTTGATTTGTAAATTGTAAAATTATTTTCTGAAAACTTCTTTGTGTGAAAGTAATCCCAATTGAGAAAATTTTTTAACCCGATCAGAACGTTTGAATAAGGACTCTGTTCGCTGCAGCTGTCTACCCCGAAATCGACTGTGAAAGATAAGCCTATCTTATTTCGAAATAAGAGAAACTTTGAAAATATTTTTCCATCTTATTGCTCTTTTATCAAGTCCCCTGTTTTGATCTTCTTTGACCCCATAGGGCTCTCCCAATAAATTCGTGTTCAAATGATTTATCGTTTATCCATCCTAATATTATGTAATACAAAAATATTTTTTTTTATGAAAGGTCACTCCACAACAACTAACTTTTTAATTTAAAAATCTTAAACTTTGTACAAAAAAGGGAAGAAAACAGAACACTACAGGAATGTTCAGAACAGCCGTCATAAATCCCTATTTGAAAATTAGTATATCAATTTTCGAGCTACCTACAGTTTCTAATTAAAATATTTCGTGAATTTCTTATAAAATTATAATGATATATTTCTAATGTACTATAAAGAGCAACCCTAGAAATAACAAATTCCCTTTTTAAATTTTTTGGTATAACAAGCGATCGCATTCACGATTTTTTTATAAAATCTGTATAGCTTATAAATTAAATTTTTTTAGTGTTCAGTTCGGTGAATTAAGTAAAAAATGTGACGCCATCTTCGATTTCTTCATTATTTTATCTTTCAAGGGTCATGCGAATTGACAATAATGAATGTGCGCAAAAGGACTACATGGTAAGAATTATTACTTAGAATGTTGAAACAATATTTTGTCATAAGGTCTGTTTCTTATTTGAAATAAGCTGAAAATTGTGAAAGTAATGTTCATATGCTTAGAAAATTAATGTAAAATACTTTAAATTTATTGTTCGTGAATGGAGAAAACTTTTAAAATACGTATATTAAAAATTACAGTGTGTGTGTGTGTGTGTGCGTGTGTGCGTGAATTACTGCGAATCGATTCCATATGGTTTCATGATTCACGATAAAGTGAAATGAATAAATGCTCATTTTGCATTGCAGTGCGTGCCTGTCTAGTTGCAAAAGCCTAAGGGCATGTTCACACGTTCGCGCGAGTCGCATCCGTCGTACATAAGCGACCTTTTGTTGTATATATAAAGAAAACCGCAGGTGACCGAGCAAAAATTTTCATCCAGCTACATGATCTATTATAAACTCATCTCAAATGGTTGCATATATGTATGAGTAGGCGCTCATTTGTATATATAAAGTTTTAATTACACAGGTGGTGTTACCATAATGCCCATGGGAACCGTTAGTTAAAATTGTTGCCTAAAAGCACCCTCTTTCTCTCAATTCCGTAAGAACCTAGCTTTTCTTTCTTCATTTCTTTTGCAAACCGTAAAAGAACGGTTTTATGTACTTGTATGCTCAAGTATGTTTTCTTCAAGGAAATGTAATCATATTAATTACGGTTTTTAGAGAGATATAGTACGTATGGGCACATTCACGAGATTTTTATACAAACGTCCTTGAGTGTGGTGCGAAAATTTTCATTCATAAAGACGCATATGTTATAAATATACATGTTCCGTTTTTATTGACAGTTCATAAGAATAGGTAGATTAAGTAATTTAAAAAGTAGGTCACCTCTTTTTTCGTTTCATGGTTATATAAAATAATCAAGTTATTGATTCATTTATTTTCGTTACTTGACCAGGAATCGAATTTGATTAAGCACGCGAAATTCTATTTCCATTTATTCGAACAAATTATACTAAAATCTCTGGCAACAGTTTTTCGTCAATATGGTACTTAAATAATTTAATAATATACTCTGCTGGCCCACTTTTTTTACAAAACAGAATTAGTTCATTACGCCCGTGTTACGGACTATCATACACAATATA
The DNA here is from genome assembly GCA_010014905.2 of Druon quercuslanigerum. NCBI lineage: Eukaryota > Metazoa > Arthropoda > Insecta > Hymenoptera > Cynipidae > Druon > Druon quercuslanigerum. Next base: position 5,175 of record JAAAKG020116915.1, read on the forward strand.
ATGTTACATTCAAATAATAAAAAGTGAAGCACTAAAAAGCAATTTTGCTCACAGAAATTGTACAGTTGCATGAAACGATATAAAAGTCTATGTGGTGTTCATACGGCAGTGTGGTAAAAAAATTAAATTCTTCAATATGCTGTCCAGAATTTGAAATTGCAAAATCATAATGAGAGTAATAAAAGATTAGGAAGGATCCCTAATCGCCAATTATAAGAGTCATAAAATAACGATTGAAGGCAACCATTACTTTTACTAGTCACCAGTCAATGGCAAAAAGTATATAAAATGGTACTATGGAGTCAAAAGAGCTCGAGGAAAACCGTTGGATTTAATTTGAAAACTAGTGTATCGCTCATCGATAAAGCGCTGCCACTTTTCCCTTTCAACATCAGGGAGGTCGCTGAACGCGACTTCGGTTAGTCATTCATGTGACGTCCTTTGATTCCTGTTAGACGAGATTGACGAGGTCGTTACAAATATATAACCGTGTGATCGAGCAAACCTGAAAAAGTGCAAAATAAACTTGCACGTGTAGGTGCAAGTCGTGTTTCACGTGTATAAATTATAGGTGTTCTGAAATCAATATTATATATTCTATGGTCATTCCATGAGAATTCAACAATCTAATTTTCGATATGTATAGTCAATCAAACATTTATCACAAAATAGTGAATTACCTCATTATAAAGCAAAAATGAATGTATTTGAATATAATTTAGGTGGCTACTTTGGGAAACCTGGAAAACCTAGAAATGATGCTAAGATTTGGAATCTTTATTAATCATATCTTGAAATTTAAGAAACGTCCAAAGATTGTTGCGGATATTTTTTGTTCTGATTTAAAAAATTAAAATTAAAACGACGAGAGAAAAGATAATGAAGTGTATTTGGAGTTTGCTTTATTTTTTGTTCATCTTTTTTTTTTCAATTTTAATGGAGGCGGTTAGGAGAGCTTTGTTAAAATTTGATCTTTATTTTTTTTCTCCCTCGTTAATTTCCAAAGATGTAAAATTGAACAAGCTTGTTTTTAAATTCTTAAAAAATCTTTACAGCTCTTTCAGGTTTTGAATTCAGGTTTGAATTGGACAATTTTAATTAAATTTCTAACTGTTTAATTCGGATTTTAAACGTTAAACAGTTACTATTTGGTTTTAAATTTCTCGCAATTGAAACAATGCACCCTATGAATAATTTTATACTGTTTTCGCTCTGATATAATTTTTTAGCTGAAGCTGTCAAATCAAACGAGTTCATTATACGGATGTTAAAATAGAATATATTTTTGGTGGATCATATTATATTCGAATATCAAAAAAAGGATTCCGAATTAGAAGAAATACCTAGATTTTTCTACAAGTTTCAAAAATTTGACAACTTCTAATTAAAAGTGTTTCAAGTATCTCTTGTTTGCAACTTTCCCAAACTCTCGCTTTCAGTTCAGTGTTGGGGGTTGCCTGAAAATAGGTTTGGTCACCATTCGGGGGGAGATCTACTTATGAATGCCGAGAACTGGGGGACCGAATTCAAGAGTTTGGTGTATTGCAAAAGAGGGTTTTGACAATTCAAATACAAAGTTTTCAAAATGGATACTTTAAAATTAAAATCTCAAAGTAATAAACTAATGCAAACCATTAAATTTTGGAGTTCCAATTGATAATATTCAGTCTAGAAATGTTGAATTAAAATCTGCGAAACGGCAAAGAAAAAGTTTCTTACTTTTGTTACAGCTTAATTTGGTTACATCTTAAATTAAGCCCATATTTTGCTTGGAAACAAATTTTAAAACAAATCTTTTTTATGCTAAGCATCTTTTACAATTTAATTGTCTATATCTGAATTATAGTAAAAAGTAGTTGTACTACAAATTACTGATTCTCAAAAGCACACCATTCGGTGTAATTTTAATTGCAACATTTTTGAGAGACGAAAACAAAAATTAAGGCACAATTAAAACTTTCGTTGTTTAAAATAAGGTTCAAACTAAAACGAATGGTTTCCTGAGTATTTTTCACTGTATTTCTTTCATAAGTTTTCAAAATTTCACTACAGTGTTAGTGAGAAGAGAAAAATCATTACTATAAAGGTATAAAGCAAATTATAGTGACCTTTTTTCACTAATTCAGATGTAGATATCAATGTCTCCTAAAATTCCAAAGATTTGAAACATTCTCAAAGCAAAAAGGTAAAACGTCCTGGAATCGGCCAGGTACTGATATGCAATCACGGGCAAGTGGTCACTATGCAGTGCATGGTGCATGGTTCTTGCTTTCGCCAAGAGAATCAAGAAACCAATCCAGGCTGCCTTGCAACGTCCTTGCAGATTCGTTGCGTCACAGATTCGCCCGCTGCTTTGACACGCTTCTGGTATCCTGCAAAAGAGAAGTTGGCGAACGACCGAGGAGAGAGGAAGGGAATGGTACTGTTAAATATCGATCAACACAAGATTTACCTCGATAATTCACCATTTCTGGTCTTTACGTATGTTCTTCTTACGCTTTACAAGGTGAAAAATATTGCTATACCTATATACTCCACATCAAAATTTAACGACAAGTAAGCAAAAAAATTCACCATATGTAACATAAAAGTTGTAGCCAAGTCTCGCAGTATATTAGCGTCGATTAAGTGCTCAGAAATGGAGCAACAGGGTGTGCAATATTACTCCACAGAGTTATACGATATAGTATACGTGTTGTGAAATAGCTGTGAAAGTTTGATGTACTGGAACCTTATAGGTTTTGATGTGCATTTGTTCTGCTCTCTAATTGGCCAGTGCAAATGTTCCACCTCATGATTGAATGTATTATTTAATATAGTAAGGGCATGTGGACATTTCAATTTTCGCATTTCAATCGGCAGCTAATTTAAGAAAAATATTTAAGAGATTAAGAGATATAATAAGTTCCTACGAGTTTTATGAAGAATTTATAAAGTGGAAGGGTTGAATAATGAAGGTCTACATCAATTTCTTATGTTGTAATGTATAATAGTCGATTCACGTAAGTTCTCGTTTCGCTGAGTTTGTTTGCTTTTCTGCTCGAGGACCGTAAGCAATGTCTGGTACGCATGTGTAAGTTTTAGTGTCTCATATATCTTCTTGAAAACGGTATGTGTAAAACGGGTCGCAACGGAGGCTTCATTACGGCGAGGGTGTGCACATGCATATATACGTTATACGCCTTGGAGAATAATGCAATCCCATCTGCATTCGCGTTACAGGGCGATGCACATAACCGTATAGTTTCATGTAACTCCATGAGAGAAAGACAGAGAAAGATCAGGTAGATACAGGAAGAGAATCCGCATCCAGTAACAAACTCACTTCAAATCTCCACTCTCGATATGTCACCTCTGTTAAAGCAACACATTTACTTTTCCTTACGAATTTTGAAGCATATTCTGCGTGACTTTTCGAAGAAACATGCGACTAATGGCCTTTTTTCCGCTTTTCTTACAAGTTCGCTATGTTTAGTTTCAAGTTTAATCACGATAAAACTTTTAGGATTGAAATTAAAAACTAGAAAAACATGTGCCATTTTAATTCAAAACGTAAAGAATTTGATTATTTCTCATTAAAACATAATACTTAGAAAATGTTTAAATAATAGCGTTTGATTTTGAACAATTTCTAATTTATTAAATCCGTATTCAAAAGTTTTAATTCTTTCATATTGTGAGCCATTACAGTTAGGCGTTGTGAAGTCGAAAACTTTTTAAATCGATTATATATTCAAATTCAGGTACAGTCGTCATATTCTTTTCCCTATTCCTCTTTATGCCCCTTGTAAAAAAAATCTGTGTCTTCCCTCGTTTCCAAGAAACTTCCTATTTTCCAATTTTCGCATTTTTTCGCCTAAATGCGAACTAAATTAATAGAATCAAATAAGAAAATGCAACTATTTTTCGTTAAAAGTGAATTCTTTTTCGGCAAAAATTAGATTTTTGTAGATATAATTCCCCCAGCGATTATTAAAAATTAGATTATTTGGTTGAGAATTGAATTTTTTTGTTGAAATTCTTTTATGGGGGAAGTTATATTTTTTGGTTGAAATTTCATCTTTCTTCATTGAAAGTTCAACTATTTGTTTGAAAATTAATTTTTTTTAATTCAACTATTTGGTTAAAAGTACATCTGTTTTGGTTTGAGGTATGACACTATTTCTTTCATTATGTTCAAAAATTTTATGTGCTTTTTTGTGAACATTTGTGACATTTCATGCGAATTTCTTTGTGATTGTATGTGACAACGGTCCGAGCTATGCATATTTACTTTGATGCTGAAAACAAAAGATAGTATCATGATATTATTAGAGGCCTCTGATAATTATGGAAGAAAACATGCATTTCTCCTCTTGACTTTCTTTTATCTAATGCAGAAATGATTTTTTCAGAGCGAAGAATATGTATTGTTCTCTTTCAAAGGAAATCAGCGATGCTTGAATTTTCTTCAAGAAGTTGAGTGCTCTTTCGTTCACGCTTGCTGCAAAGAGACCACGATTTAACACTTTACACTTGGAAGAGAACAACTTTCCTTGTCCCTTTTGACTACACATATAGAAAATGATATTATGACTCTTGAAGCCCACGAAGTATAAATGAGGATATGTTGCTGCCACACTGGGAGTAAATTGTACAAACGAACGACTCATAGAAATTAAGGGCATGTACACCAAACTGTCACGTGATTAATTCCTTTAAACGAACTTACTCATAAACTAAGTAATATAACTCGCATGCATTCTCTATGTCAGCCAGACGTAAATAATAGAAAGGCGAACGTCTGTCTGGTATACGTAAAATTTATTCGATTTATTAATCTATGAGTAAAAGTTCGTTCGAAGAGTTGGTCACGTAACAGTCTGGTATACAGGCCCTTAACATTTAAGAATGTCTTCACAAGAAGATCAAAGGTTGCGCTCTTGTTAAAAAGTGTGCATTATTATGGAAGTTTCTAAAAGATAAAACATTTAAAGTTTCCTAAAGAAATAAATAAAAGTCACTAACTAGATGGGACTGAATTAAAAACAGTCATTTGTACCGATCACATCACAGTCAGCATCAATTATTGCTCCTCATCCGCGACCGACACGCACATCGCAGTGGATGTTAGTCGCATTCAGGAAACATTTTCTTTCTCGTTTCGAAAGTCTGCAAATCATCTATCTGGCAAATGGCAAGTACTGTTACTAGACTATACGGATTTTAATTGCACAATCCGCGAGGAACTGCTCGCGCTGAAACTGGCCGTTCGCTCATCTAAAAGTCGAAGGCGAAATACATTCATAGAGATATGCCTCTTGCCTCATAGATAATGTATAACTTTTCCCATCCGTGGGAAGTCTAGCTCGGATTCTGGAAGCCCATCGGTATCGATGTTGAGAAAATAAGAGTCAGCAAAGGACGATCTCTTCTTCTATAGAGTTTGTCCTATTTGCTCTAACTTGTATACTTATATATGCATTCTGTTCGTGTTTTACATATTTGTGATACACGTATATTTTGTTCAGTGATCGGCAGCTTGAGAAAAGGCCAAGCCTTTTCTAAAGAATAGTATCTGATCTTGGGAGGAAGATAACCCGTGAGTACGATCCATCCAAGATTCCAAGTTTATATCTTATATATGTGCGAACCGATTCTGGTGAAATTGGGTGTTTCAAGTTGATGGGAAAATATTTAAGGGGAAACTTTAACAATAGCAAACATGGATATCGACTATTTACCGTTTTTAGGCATCATATATTCACAGTAAATCTGAAGGTATATCGTTTTTGCTGCAGTGATATTCGATGGATATATAAAAATTTTATCAATATCAAGAAACAAAAGAACTTTACATTCTTGGATCATTGTTTGAAATCCCAAAATATGAATATAAATTCTGATATTTGAAATTAAACAATTTGCTCGAAATATTGCCTACGAATACAGCCGATTAAATAATTTCTGGACCAAACAAATTTTGCTGATACAAGAAAGTGTACTTAATTATTAAAAGTATACAAGACTTTGTTTTTAATTTAAACTTAGAAGTTTTTCATTTAAAGTCATGTGGCTCGGTATCTTTAGTCACAGTGTCAACACAAATTGATCTCAATGTATGCGAAATATCTTAAGAGTGACTCAGGGTCGTTAATGTGGAATTTAAAACTTAGTATCTTTTTTGAGTAAGAGAATAATTTTACTAAATTTATTTTATTATGATGTAAAATTGAGATGGTTTCATAAACTGAATCCAGATAGTTACACATTTTTCCAAATGAAATGTTTCGTAAAATTCACAATAAAACGATATAATTAGGAGCATAAAGCAGTAATCTGGGTGAAGCAAAAGAGCATATAAATTACTCTTGATATTAACCGAGTTAGTCTTCTGCTCATTTTACCGAAATTATTGTATTATTTGCTTCAATTATTTCACTACTTTCTCTCCTGTTACTTCGTAACACTATATTTCATCACATAAAATAGTATCCTTTTTGTCATAAATTTTGGTTTTTAATTATTTTAGAAAAAATGTGATCCTTTAGTATCTAATAAACTTTAGTTGTTCATTATTTATTTTCTTTTAAACATTAAATTGGATATAGGTTGTTTTTTTAAGAGAAGGTCTAGCCATTTTCTCAGGCTGCATTATTTAAAGGTTCACCATTATTGAATAGTAACTTATATATAACAAAAAAATGGTTTTATCTTAGCTTTTGCTGATTAATAAATTATGAATATGTAATAGTAACATTAAAAGCATTAATCTTATGGGAATTTTTATTGTCTTATAATTTCTAAAATTCGAAATATATAAATAATTTACGTCCGCCAATTTAACTTTGTATTATTCTCCTGGGAATTTTTAATATGTTAATTTCTCAGCACTGTTTTCATCAAACAGCAAAGAATCGCTTAGTGTAAACTTTAAACAAAAGAGGGTGATAATGATTGCCGAGTTGTTCAGGCGCGACCGGAGCGGTGCAGAGCAAACCGTTTAAACTCACATGCGTTTAGTTTGCTTAGGCTGGAGTCAATTCTGGTGGCATATACATTCCTGCCTACACCTATCTCAATCTCGTTTTTCTCCCATGTGAACAATTTTTTATTTTTTTTTTATTTTATGACTAAACTACGAACCTTATTTAGAAAATTTTACAACAAAATGTTCAAATGAGAGATAGCGCACTTAGTGTAAATCATAGTTGTACGCGCAAATTTTATTACGTATTTCAGTACTGAAATTACATTTAAACGTTTATAATGTGCCATTTCACTGTTTTATACTGTTTTGCAAATTTTTCAACTGTAAGCTAATGACCTGAGGCAACAATGTCCGGCGGAATTTAATGTCAGCAAATATTTCATTCCACTTTCAGGTCTTTAGAATTTCTATTAATTCTCTCAATATTTATAAATGCTTCTTATAACTTTTGATGTTATTAAATTTTTTTTTTGATTTTACAGTAAATTACAGTTGATCAAATTGATCCCAAAATCGTATCAAAATAATATGCAATGCTTTTATACGGATTCGGGAATTTTTCTTTTATTAGAAAATGATCATCAGAATGATCCGATTCTCAATGTACTGAATTATAATATGTGCCGAGTGCCAGTTGTTATGTCACGAGCAAGTCATGATACCGTCCATAATTAATATTGGATGAATACTTGAACTGCATAATACTAAAGAACCACATTTCGAAGATTAAAAAAAATAATTTACAGAATCATAGAGATTCATAGCCATTCATTCATTCATTCATTCATTCATTCATTCATTCATTCATTCATTCATTCATTCATTCATTCATTCATAGAATCATAGATTCATAGGAAAATTTGAATTTTTCTCCTACCCTAAAATTAACATTTTTGTAAAACATTCCATGTTGATCCTAAGAAGTTATAAATCTTCCAAAAGTGGAAGTCGGAACCAGGTAAATCTAATTATAAAAAACAATCTTTTAAAAAAAAGCCTTTAAAAAAATCATTTTCAGCGTTGAACACTTGTTTTTTGTTTGGTTGAAAATTTATTTTTTTAAATGAAAATTTAACTATTTCATTTAAAGATTCAACATAATAGGTGAAAATTCATATCTTCCTTTGAAAAAAAAAACTATGCTTGGTTAAGAGTTCATTCTTTTTGGTTGAAAAGTGTAAACGTTTTATTATATTGTTCAAAGTATATAGTTATTTTGTTAAAATATTGAACAATTCTGTTAGAAAGTAATTCTTTATTTCAAAATTCAACTGTGTTGTTGAAGATTTGCCTTTTTGGCTTGAAAATTCAACAATTTAGTTAAAATTTTGTTCTATCTTGACTGAAGAATCTTTTTTTTTTTTATGAAAATTTAACTCATTTGATGAAATTTCATCTTTTTGGTTTGAAAATCAATCTCTTTTAGTAGAATCTTTAGAATCTTTTTTCGTTAAAAATGCAACTGTTTGGTTTATTATTCATACATGTTGGTTGGGCCAAGAACATTGATTTTCTACCCAAAAAAGATGAATTTTCAAAAAAATAAAATAATTAACAACAAAATAGATAAGTTTTTATCGAAAGAAAAGATAAATTATTAACTAAAAAAGATAAAATTTCAATTATCTTGTTTAGTTAATAATTTATCTTTTTTTCGATGAAAGCTTATCTATTTTGTTGTTAATTTTTTTTTGAAAATTCACCTTTTTTGGATAGAAAATTAATATTCTTGGTTGAAAATTAATTTTTTCAACATAAAATTGAACTATTCCATTTTTAGTTGAAAACTGATATTTTTTTATGAAAGCTGCATTTTTTCGTGAAAATTAATTTTTTTGAGTTGAAAATGCAACTATATTTGTTTAAAATTTATATATATTTTATTACTAATTTAATTTTCTCTAAAGTATTTTCTTTAGGTCCTAGCAAGTTGCAAATCTTTCCGATGTGAGAGTTTGAACTTGATCAATATAAGGAAAGATCCATAGAGAATTTATCTCTGAACCTGAAATTAAAATGAAAAATATTAAATCGGTTCTGACAAAGCTACGACTTGCAATTAAAATTATAACAACTGACACTCGACAGTTATAATGAAGCTGTGTAAAAATTAATTTGAATCCTCAAAAATGGATCATTTTGATCGGAAGTTGATAAGAGTCAGATTGATATGCGACGGTTTGACATCCGGGGTTTTACTGTGTTCTTTAAGCTTTTGCTTGAGATTGAGTTCTTGCAAGGGGCTTTCCAGGAGTTTATCTCTATTCCTATTGATCTACGATTTGGCAGGATTTAAGCTTAGTGACCTCAGAAATCGCAATAATTCATAGCTTATGTCTCACTCTCCTGTAGGTTTAGTTTAGAGATTAGACTTCATGGAGACCAGACGATTTTACAGAGGTTCTATAAATCAACCTTGTCACAAGCACGTTTCGCCCAAGAGCCCAAGGAAAGTTTCTCGACGAAACAGCTTGCAACGAGACACTTAATCTTAAGTCCACTGTTAAGAGCCAGGTGATATTGTCATCCTTCTTAAAAAAGGTTTCACACCATTAGGATTATATACCTACCTGGCACTTTTCTGTAAATGTTTTGACCAGAAAAGTTTTAATAATTCACGATTGATTGGGGTCATATTTTCAATAGAACCTTCGTATTTTATGCTTATTACGTAAATTCTTAAATACATTAATTCGAAAATAATATTGTCTCAAAAGAACTCTAAACTTTTGGTCACAATCCTATTTCATGAGTACGCATTTAAAAGTTTTCAGAATACTTATTGGCAGTTAGCCTTATGCTTATTTTAAATGAAGAAAGTTCGAAATTTTTGGAGAAAATGGTTTGAATCGAATGTTTTAGAAAATGTTTTGAAAATAATTAATTCTTTGATGCATGATATTAAATTTAAATGACCAGAAAATAAACACACGTGCAAGTGTTTTCTTGCCTCTCGCAACTTTTAAATTCAAATATAAAATTAATATAAAATGTTTGAATTTCATAGTGTCCATTACCCAACATAATACAATAAACTAAAATATTTTTTAATATATAGTAATAATAGTAATAATAGTATAATA
>JAAAKG020116926.1:0-15226 GCA_010014905.2 Druon quercuslanigerum
ACGAAAACCCGCGAGTAACGAGTTTCAAGCGAATCTGATGAATTTTTCCAAAAAGTGTCCGCCATATTGGTTTTTTGGGGTTATGTGAAAATCCTAATCTGATGGGGTCAAATGGACCCCTGATTCGGATTTAGCGACCCCAAAAACGTATAGTAAACATAGTCAGACCTCCAGGTCACAACTTTGTTTTTTTTGTGTGGCTGTGTTATTTCCAAACTTGTGCGTGCTAAATAATAATTATTTATTACATTTTTATTACATTTTATACATGTAATTAGAGAGCTTTTCTTAAGGATACACATCTTACTAACATGAGCTTCTTACACTCCATAAACACAAGTAAGTGCTTCATATTTTGTTCTCTAAGATTGCACATGTTCATTTTGTTTACTTATTTGAGACCTTAATAGGAAAAAATAATGAAAGATCAGGGGCAGTTGAATTCTGCTGGGAGAATCATATCTCGTGTTTCCGTATATTTAAAAAAATTTTATTTCCTACATTCTCAACATCGTCTTATGTTTCATCGTCGTAATTGTCTGCTATACTCTTCGTCCAATTGCTTCTTAAATCTTAAGAATTGAAGAAACTAATAATAAAATAGAGAAGAAAATAAAACAGCATAGTAAAATATATTTAATAGCAGTTTTTTATCTAAAAAATAGGTAGGCTTAAATTAATGAAAATCAAGCATTCCTTCTTACTCCAATTTTGTAAATCGCAATTTCCAAATGAGAAATTTTAATTATAAAAATTTCGCTAAAGATAGGTAAACGTTTATTTTTCGGCCTGCTGACCTTAAAAAATTGACTTGCCTACACTTCAATTTTCTTTACAAAATTTTCTTACAACTAATATTTTCAGGTTGAAGATTTAAAATTTTGTCTTGCAATTGAAGATAACAAAATTAACAAGGTTGGACAATTTCGGATTGTGTTAGTGTCTTTCGTAGGAAATCGAAATTCTTACTAAAAAATTATTAGATTTCAAAGAAGAATCATAAATTTTGAACAATTTTAGGTTACGTTAAAGTTTGATTCTAAAAAACATAGTATTTTAAAATAAAAATCATTATAGCTTCAACAAGATTGTCCATTTTTTACAGGAAATTGCTTATTTGAAACAAATCATTAGCTTTCGAAAAAGATTTACAATTTTTCAACAACTTTATGTCTTGTTGATGTTCCATTCTATTTTAGTTAGGGCTCTCAAGCCCTGTTCTCATTTACATTTTAAATTAAAATAATAAAATTTTACAATTGAAACAAAATAGAAACTAGAATAAGCCACTCAGAACTGTCCATATAGAATTATCGATTATGGGCCACTTTCCAAAATTTCTACACATTAGTAACATTTTAAAACCAATTATGAATCCGCGAAATATATGTACATATATATATATACACAATGTAATTCGTTATTTCAATGTGACCACCTCTTAAATCAAATGATTTTTGTTTAAAATAATGAAATTTACAATTGTTAACAATCTGGTATTTTTAATTTAAAAAATTTTTTTCAAAAAAGATTCACAACTTTTTAACAATTTTGGGTTATATTGGCGTTTTACACCGAAAATCGATATTTTCATTAAAGAATCATTAGATTTCAAAGAAGATAAATTTCCTTTATACAAGTGTCGATTAAGCTTACCGTTTTCATTTAAAATATCGAATAAAATTTCAAAGAAAATTTAGATTTTGGAACAGTTTAAGGTTTTCTCACTGCTATTCACCGAAAATTGATTATTGTATACGAAAATCATTAAATTTAAATGAAGATTTAAAATTTGGAAGAAATATTTGTTATGTTAGTGGTTTTTCTTGAAAATTGATATTTTCAGTAAAAAACTCATCAGATTTTTTAAACTATCAATTAGAGTCATTAGGTTCACAATTTTTCTACCGTTTTTATACGTTTTATCCCGGAAATCGATAAATTCGATGAATAATACTTGAATTTCGATGAAGATAAAAAATGATATAACAATTTTAGGTGAATCTCGCGCTTATCAAATGTAAAAATGTAAAAATTTAAAATGTTTATTTAACATTTTCTACTCTTAGGGCAGTTTTTATTGAATTTTTAAAGTATTTTTAAACGAAAGCTTGACTTTTTTCCGATAAAAATTTTGTTTGGCATTTTAGGACTGAAAATAGCCATGTAGTAATGCGAAGATATCCGAGCGAAAACCTTCCTCGCGCGGTCATACAGGCTGGCCAGTCCTGTCGGGGACTTGGATAAACCCATGATTCTCCAGCGAAGCTGCACTAAATTCATCATAATTTATTTCGTTCGCCTTTTTTCGCACATTGTTTGCTTCTCTGAACTTGAGGCTTTTTGACTGGCTTCAGAAACAGATCATGGTCTGTTGCGAATGAAGTTTTTTCAGTTGCAATAGTCCGTTCTCATTTGGAATAAATGCGCGGTATTTTAGAGTGCCGGGAATTGTAATTGCTTCAGTGAATCTAGTTTCTGTTATTGTAGCCATCTCTATATGATTTTTTTTGAATTAAAAAGAATAACTGTTTCATTTAAATGATTCTTAGCCCATTCTAATAATTCCATCGCAGTTAGGATTGGATTCTGTGCTGAGCGCTGCAAGCTAGCTTTTGCTTCAAGTATTTTCAAATTTCCACCAATCCCGTCACCTGGACCTTTTCCATGTGCCTGGAAATGTGTGCCCGCAGAAATTTCAAATTCTTTTTTGTGATTTAAAATATTTATGAAGGCATATTTATTTTTTAAATGTTGCGAAGCTCCGTCTGTCACATAATAAATTTGGTTAACAATGCTGAATTTCTTCTTGAGGTACTCGTTGATGAGCTTTTGAAATGTGTACACTGCTACAGTTTCATGATTTAAACAATCTGAGATGATTGCCATGCTAAAATGCTTCAGTTTGTTTCCATTTTTGTAATGAATAACTACTGTAAATATAGTTGCTTGATTATTATTCCAATGGAAATATTGTGCAGCATTTTGAAAGATGAAAACATAATTAGCAGAATAGTCAAGCAAAAATAAGCACTTTCCGCCTTTTAAAATAACTTTAAGTTGCTTCAGAAACAAACCTTGTTGTTTCGCTTCAAAAGCGCGAGGTTTCAGCTTTTTAGGATTAGTGCAGAGCGCTTCTACAAAAGCATCAGCGTATGCTGTTTCAGTCATAAAAGTACATATATCAGTTTGCAGCCAAACTGGATATGTCACTGTGTCAGGTACTATTTAAATTTTTCAATGTCAGGACAAGATTCGAATTCGTTAAAATGACAAGCGTCAGTGGGTTCACTGCACATGATTTACTCAAGGCAGTCTTGATAATTTGACAATTGCTTGTCAGTTCCCTTAGTTAAATGTTTAATATCAATCGCATTCAACATTAACTTTACGTTTTCATGATGAAAGCAGACACAAACATTGTGAGTTCTACTTGCTTCAGCTAAAGAACAGTGCTTTGGTCTTAGTTGTGCGAGTTTTGAAAATCCAATATTCAGATTTTCATGCAGGGCTACAAATCTGGTATATAATTCTGAAAGAATGCACAGAATCAGTCTCTCCTGTACATGATCACGAGTAGCGTCTAGTTTTTTGAGATATAAAATCTTTCTTACCTGGTATCTGTCGACTATTCTCGTCATCTTCGTACAAGATTATTACCAAATTTTTAGTTTCTTCTGCCAATTTTTTTCCTCGCTTTGCTTCCGGAAAAGTCGAAACTCCACTTCTGGCAACTAACTATTTCGCTTCTCTGGCTTCACGTTCAGATGCACCGAGTTCTCGCATGATTTGTCTGCGACTCCAAGACTTAGTCGCAAGAGTAAGTAGTCAAATCTTTTCTGAATATGTAGTGCCCTTATGCTCTAATTTTTCTTTTATTTAATTCAGGACTTCGAGACCCGCTAAGTGATTTTCATCATTGCATCCTTCTTTTTCATTTATCATTGGCAAGCAAAAATCTGTGTTCTCGTTTATCTCTTTCTCTACATTAATACCAGGCTCTTCTATAACTCTGGATGACTGTAAATTGAGAGTTCTACATTATTTTCTACAAGTTCCCCATATTTTATTTCCTTTAGGCAAATCAAGAAGCACTTTATGATGATTTGCCGTTAGAAGCCTCACATTAATTCCTCTTACATGTTGCTCCTTACGGAAAGGATTTGCACATCTGCTGCGAAAAATTTGCAAAGAGTCTCGAAAACGAACTTATAACCTAAACTAAAGGACCAAAATCCACAGAAGAAAAGGATAAATAATTTATTAATCTATAAAACTGAGAAACAAAAGCGAAATGCAAGAAATCACAGAAAACACGTACAGAAAAATTCTAAATACTACACGTTGGCTGCTTTTACCTTTAAGGAGACTAAAGTTAGAGTAGAGTATCGCAGTGCAACGTTTTGCTTGCGGCCAAGAAACAAATGACAGTCTTTGTGATTGCCTTTTGTTTCTTGGTACAATATGAGAAACAAATGAAAATCTATGTACGTGGATGTCTTTTGTTTTTCGGCTATACACAAGACCAAGTTTACTCCAGCCAAGGAAAGGACGAATATTGTATAATTTTTTTATAGGAATACTTTCAACTATTGTTAATTGATTTATGACTTTCACAAGTCTATTTTATGTGAGGGTAATGCTAAAAGTATACAGCAAAACCTCAAAAAAACATTATGGAGGGGCGAGGGGTGAAGCCTCTCTTAAAAAATACTTGTGTTCCCTAATTTGTATATAACTATATGCAAAAATTTTCGATGCATTAAGAACCGCTGAAATTAATGTTTGGAAGGTTTCTGTACCAATGAAAAGTATGTTTGAATGATTCGAATGTGAACGAAACAACGTCGGTCGGTGCATCGTTTGCACTGGCTGACATGTCCGAGCGCGGGAGGAAGGGTTTCGCTCAAATGTCTTCGCATAACTATATAACTATTTTCAGTCCCAAAATGCCAAGCAACATTTTTATCGGAAAAAACTCAAGCTTTCGATTAATAATACTTTAAACAAAATAAAAGCTGCTAAAGAGTAGAAATGTTAAATAAAAATTTTTAATGGAAATTTCTTTATAAAAATTAAAAAAACTAAAAACAATAGATTTCACATAATGAAAGAGCATGAAAAACCATTGAGGTGTCACTCATAGAAAATTCAATTCTCATTTGTAGAAAAGAAGTTATGACCATTTGAAAATACCCACTTTGTCCGGAGGGTGCAAATTTCACCCCCTGTAGTTCGAGGAGGCATGGTAGTAAAAGTCAATAAATTGGTGAGTGTACTAGTATAATATTGGCAAACAAACTCTGAAACTTTGAAGGCAATTGGAAGACATGACTTTTAAAGTTGATACAGTTCAGGAATAGTGCCCTATAACATAAAAATAAAGTCTAACAAAAATTTAGAATTCTTAAACAATTTTTTGGATCTCTGAACAATAAAAGTGTGTGTTAAAGTTTTCCAAAAGGAAATTCGTTATTCAAAAAAAGCATTTGACCTCAAAAATTAAACTTATAATCTTGAACAACTTCAGGTTATGTTAGTGATTGTTAGATAAGAGGCTGTTCTTGGCTTCAAGACCAATCTTCGTTATTTAAACAAGAGAAAAACGCCTAATGCAATTCACGTATAGCTCTTAACGAATACTGTAGAATATAGAATTGTTTAACAATATTATTTTAATAGTTAAATTTAAAAATTGCATAACAAAAAAAATAATTCCGCTGTTAGTGCTGGTTTTTATTTCTACTATTAATATAATTATGTCGAAAATGGAGGGACAGTAAATGATAATTTAATTACAATGAATGAGTCAAGCATATTAATTTCATCTGAAATATTTATAAAGATTTTGTTGATATAATTATAGTTGACATGGAGCTAAAGTAAATGATAATTTAATTACAGTGAATGAGTCATTGAGTCAAGGATGGTAATAATTACTTGGTATATTCCTATGCCGTTAAAAGCAAAGAGATATAGGGAAAAAACCGCCCTACAATTGATACAAAAAAATTCCTTCGTATTTATTTGCATCAGTTTCCAAAAAAAGAACTTTCGTTCTTAAATAAAGCTGAAGTACTCAATGGAATATGACTTGCGGCTCGCAGGTTAGAGCGCGCCCAGGGCGCACGACTGTTGGTTTTCGCACCTCGCGCTCGATAATGTATTTACCTCGCGCTACGTGCTCGGTCTTTGTATATTACCCACACTTGTGCACGGACTTTTTAGAACTACAGGTCTAAAGGTTTAGAACTAAAAGTCAATAACGGTAATTTGGTGATTGTGAATTGTCTTTAGTTAATGCTTCTTCGGCATGAAAGAACACATTCTTATCACGTTTCTCGTACTTCGCACTCGAGTTTGTACCTCAAATTGTATATCATTTCTAATAATATATAATATTAAAATTCATAACATGCATTGATATTAAAACAGGCGTAGTTTAATAATCTCGTAAAAAAGCTCATTGTTTAAAAAAACTGTTATTATTAAACATTTTATTGCAACTTCTGCCGTTTTTTTCAAAACCTTAGTGACACAGTCTTCCTCAATTTAACTTCCTATCGCATCGTGTTCTACATCGCAGTTGTGGTGCCCTATTGCTTCATGTCCTAATATTTCTGTAAAAGAGCCTCTCCAAGCGTCTAGCGTGGTCTTTGTAGTTACAAAAACAGTCCCACAGAAATTCGAATAATGAGGATGGAGGGGATTACTTTCAACCCAGAGTTGTAGCTGGTTGAAGTTGTATGTTGTGAAGGTCACCACACTTCAGCAGCGTTGTGTTATATGGGAGTTCTTTTGGTCTTATTTCCCCATTCCGGGCCCTCCTTGAATTATAGACATTTGACAGGTGATACATATACTAATAATAAGTGTCATATCGTATATAGTATCTTATGACATTGAAAGTAATTAGCTAGTATTTAAAAATGAAAAATTGGATTTCTGTAAAAAATCGTACAAAATTTGGTGAAACTGTAAAGTTTAATTATTCTGAAAACTTTAAAATTCAATAGAAACTATATTCTCTCTAAATTTGAGTCAGTGAAATTGTTAACTAATTTCAATCAGTAGCTTAACTCTAGCTATGAAACAGTTAATTTTTTACTAATGCATCAGTAACAATTACTAAATTATCAGTAAAAACTATAGAATCATTCCTAGAACTGAGCCACTAATTGAAATTAGTAAACATTTTCGCTGCTTAAAGTCGAGGAGAACTATCTCAGGCCTCGAGTGTGCCGCATTTTGCCATTGGATGTAGGTCGTTCCAGCATGAGTTGGACACCTAGATAGTATGTGCCCTAGATGCTCGAGATGTGCATGGCACGCCCTGAAGCTATCATCGGGAATGTCTTGGCTCAAAATGTGGCGACGGTATGTTAAGGTGAAAATGACACCGTCTTTTGACTGATCCTTCACATTTCTGTGGAAGAAGCCAAGTTTCTTCTGATTGAGGAGCTGTTCACGGAAGTCTTTCTCCTGTGCTTTCTGAACCAGGCTTTCAGGAGTGAGTACTCGAGATAGATGAGAATGATGCATTTTGCTCACCCCTGATACTGAACATAAGTCCGAGTGTTTTAGCATCGTCCTCCGCTGCTTTGTACAGAAATGCTCCTCTGCCCTCCTCTGCCCTTCACGTTTCCTGACCATTTTAAGAAGAGGGTCTCTTCCATTTGCGACTATGAAACAGAAGACTTAAGATACATGCTCTTGTTTGTATGCATAACCTTTCGTGTTCCGATATCAAGGAACCTGAGCTAGTCATTCGTTTATGGAACTACTCCAAATGAATAAAGTACTATCGCGACAGCGAGCATGTTCGTTGCCCAGGTATATATAAATCTCTTCAGCGCAAAGGTGCCATATAGCGCTTCTATCGACGAGTTCATGGTCTTCAGAGATGCCATTAAGTTTTCCTCGCTTCAAACAAACTTTGGCGCATTTTTCTAACCTAAATTCCATTCCTGTTTCCTCAGTGTATCGTTTAAGCTTATCTATATAAAATAAATGAGTGACCTCTTGCTTTCGATTAGCAGGTTTGCCGCAAAGGTACCACTGAGAATGGCAAAGTACTAGATATAGTGACAATAATGTGAAGCAAAAAAGGAGCGGCGTCGCCCTGAAAGACACCTCTCTAAAAGGTGACCTTGTTATTTATCACACGATCTTTTCCAGATGAGATAGTAAGTCCGGTTTTTCAAAGTGGTATCAATATCTCTATGCACCTCACGATTTGCGGATCAAACTTTAAGCTTCCAAAAAGACAGATGATAAGTATATGGGAGATCAAATCGAAAGCTTTCCGGTAATCAATCCAAGCTATTAATCGGTCACGCTGGTAGGATGCTGCAACTTTGCAGACACATCTGTCGATGATCAGGTTCTCCCGACATCCTGCTACGCCTTTCTTTGAGCCGCGATGTTTATACATTTCTTGCAACATAGGTCCGATTGTTGGAACAATCCTATCATTCAGGATCGCTGTGAATATCTCATACAGTGTGTTCAGACCAGTGATTGGCTTGTATTTCCTTCATTGGTTGAAGAAAACTTCTTCCACCAGAAGGTCTTGATATCATCTGGTACCGAAGCGAAATAGGTCTTCGTACCTCTCAATAATTTTTTCACCTATTCGGCAGTGATCGGTGAACATTCTTCATCAAGTCCTGTTATAAGGGCATCTCATAGCTCCTTGAAGTTATTTATGTTCTCTGAGCCTTCGTTCAGTCTATGTTGCACTTCGTAGACTTCCCTCCAACATACTTCGACCTCCTCTGGTTTGGGCGGGTGATCGACAGTAACTGGAGGGTCTGGGAGGAGTCGAGATGGGTCAGAGAGGAACTGTTGTCATTGTTATTCCCACGAGAAGCTAGGGAAAGGGGTTTGTCCATCCTTGTAGAGTCCCGCATGCAAGGATAACGCTGCGCACTCTGAGAGGTAGCCTGGTATCTCAAGAGTCACCGTTCTAGGCACCTCACCCAGGTGCTGTGAAGCTTTCGGCACGGTTTTGGCAGCGCTGCTTAAGGGTTAAATCCTTCGGGACGACCCCTGGACAATTTTCCGCGACTGCCTATCAAATTTTTTAAACCATATTCATCAGAAACCCTTGGTACAGGGAGGCTCTATTCGCAACCCGGGGACGCATTCGGTGGCTTTATTATAGGCTTTGTTATATATATACTGCCGGTCAAAAGTTTTATGACACCTCTTATTTGATGACTAAAAAATTCACTGAATTTTGATTACCTCAAAGGCATAGAGGTACCTAATTCTAGATTCAATTATTATAATTTGTTGGTTCCAATTTTAGTCAGTTTACAAATTTATTAATTTTAGATTCAAATATTCTAAATGGTTTGCTTTTAATTTTAAATTTAGAAAACATACATAATTACACAATTTTCAATTAAATTCCTCCAGAATAAATTAAAAACAATGTGAAATTTAAACAATAATTTCTCAAATTAGAGCTTTAAAAATCAGAAGATTGTAGAATTAGGCCTTAAGTACTGATTTAAAAAAAAATTTTTTAAATGATCCAAAAATAATTGAAATTTAATGCACGCATAAAAAATGCTGCTATGGTTGCAAGATTTTGAGTTTACCAAGTTTTCAGTTATTTTATAAATTTACGAATATTTTCTGTTACATTTACTGAACTTCTCTGTTAAATTAACATCTAAAAATTGTAAAATCTTATACAAAATTCTGTAAATATCACGGAAAATATCCGTAAATTTATAAAATAGCTGAACATGTTGAAAATTTTTCAGAAAATTTTTTCGATAAAAATTTAAATGGTTGAATTTTAGAAAGTGTAATTCAAAATTTTTACTTAGTTTATTTCTAAACAATTTAGGTTTAGTCAAAATAACTTCAGGCGTTTAAGGTTTGCGTTTACAATTAAAATGGCTGGAGTTTGAAAACTATATTCGACAAAATGGAAAATGTTTCTATTTTAAACGATGAAAATAAAGTTGAATTTCCATTTTCATTTCAGAGAAATTCGTCTAATCAATTTTTATGTGAAATCATAATTTTTATTATTAATGAACATGTGGGTTTCTAGAATTGCAGAAATTTTTAAACATTTAATGTGGTTTTTAATTTCAAATTGTCTAATTTAAATCTCTTCAAATTTAAATTCAAAAGTTTTTAATTTAAAATTATTCAGTTTTTAATACTTTTAATTAGATATAATATAATTTTTATTTCTTTGTTTTTTAATAGATCTATTTTTTTAAAATATAAACGAAAAATATTCCATTTTTATCCTTGCTGATATGTAATCTAGTATAAGTCATTATTCACTGAAGGGTGGTTTCCCCAAAAATTAAATTATATGGTAAATGTAATTTCATTAACGCTAATTGAAGTGCTTTGGGCTTGTCGTTAAATCGATAGATGGCATCATGTATGATAGAGTAAGGGGAGATTGATATTTTCATGAAAATTGGAAAATGTCAAGTAAGAGTGAAAGCGGGTGATTCGCTGCTTCTGAAGAGTTGTATTTCATAGTGACGTGTAGTTTCGTTTCAATTTCACTTCAATTTATGACAGACTCTGTTAAATAAATCAATGTTTATAAGCGTGTTCTACAACTTTATTTACTTTTACGCGATTCGTGCAGCATATTTTACACAAAGGACTTGTATACAAAATTGGTATTTTCAGAGAGGAATTTATTATCGATCACTTTGCACCGATCCACCGAATAATAAATAATAAATTACTTGAAACAATCTAGAAATTTATTAAATTCGACTAGTATCATCAATCGGGTGATCTAAAAATGGGGCTTCTGTTTGTTAAAAACAAATTTTAATAATTTTATTTATTTATTATTCAACACGTATTTTCAATAAGAAAAAAATACTTTTTTGTATACTTTACTAAAATTCATCAATATTAGGTCATTGAGTTAAATAAATTTGAAAGGTGAAAAAATTTTGTGGCTGATTTTATTTTGTGTTTTGAAGGCCTCGTACAGCAGAAGTTTTCAATTTGAAAGCCATAACTCATTTTTCGTGCACTGATATTTTAAGGGTAGCAGTACAGAACTAGATAATTAAAATGTTTCCGCAAATGGGCTTTTGCATACAAAATTCTTCAAATATAAAATACATATTCTGTTAAAAGCATTTTTTCAAAAGTCCATTTCTAATATAGTAATGAAGAGATGAAAATTTTTAAACTAGAACTGACTCTTTGTACTTGTCTAACATCTTCTCTTTATTAAATTGCTTAACCTCTTACCATTTCTGAAACATTCTTTTTTAAAAATAAAATGCCCTTAAATAAAACTATTTGTAACTTTATTCAGTACCAAAGTACCAATCAAATTCTAACCTAAAGTTTTAAATCCTAATTTTCTACAAAAAGCTACTTTTATGAGGTTTTCACTTAAATTTTTACCTTGCGATCAGAAACGTTGTTTTGTAAAATTATTATATTTTATTTATAATAAAACATATAACTTTCTTCTTTTTATAGAACGTTCAACGCAAAATCGTCTTCTAAAGTGTGACACCATCTCATTAAATGTTTGTTTTCCCGGAAGAGAATAATTTTTTTAGATGAAATGTTATTTATTCTTATTCAGCCTCCCAATATGAACTTCTAAATTTTTGAATGATTTACTGGGATTTGGTTAACAGTTTCTAATTAACCTTATTTGCTCCCGACATAGCATTTCAATATCTCGGGAGCAGAATTGTATTTTTTTATCAACTGATATTTGCACTTTGTATCGTGATTCGCAACCAAGCCTGATACAATTTTAGGTTCTTGTCACTTTGAGATGGTAAACTTCCACATTCCCTTTTTTGGAACTAGATAATATTTTTTAATTATACTTTTTTTACTTTAATTAAGAATTCATTTATAAATTTTTGAAACAATTTTGCATTGCTAAATTGGGAATCGATACATTCCAATTGATTGCATCGCACGAGCTCTCGCGATCGACATTTTTCAATTCGAAATTCGAGGTAGAATAGTTCGAAATCATTATCAGATTTCACAAACCAATGAAAAGATATTTAATTTAAAAACATTCAGATACAAGCACACAATTGCTGGTCTGTTTTAATTTGATTACGAGTATTTTTGGTATTTATAGTCTGAAAATTGTAAAATGTGGTCTTATTTACTTAGCGTTTGAAACGCTTAAAAATAAAATAATAAACATTTTTTATTTGGGTACCTGCACAATTGAAAAAACAATGAAATTTACTAGCAATAAAAATGAAAAAAATGCTACTTTTTATACGTTAAAAGTTAAATAGTAAAAAAATTGGAAAAGAAGAATATTGATCAATCTTATTGTCTAAACTTAATTTTAAAACGGAATAAACTGAATAATAATCTAAGGTAGCGTTAAAAATTGAAAAATTGAATTCTTGAATAATTCAATATTATTAAGTTAAATTATACAGAAGAAAATAACAAACTGTTTCGATTTTGCTTTATAAAGGTTTGTTACTTAAAGGACCAGTTTGTGATAAGAAATCTACAATAAACAGAAGAAAAGATATTCTTCAGTAGAAGGAAGTAAACTTAAAAAAAAGGAATTCAATTTAACTTTGTTGGAAAAGTTCTTCAAAGTAAATAATTTAATATGTTGAATAATATTTTAAGGAAAAACTAACTTCTTTCTTTGGTCAATTTTGTCAATCATATTAAGGATAGGCGACTTTTAAGGTTGTTGTACGTAGTGTACATCCTTAAAAAACTCTAAATACTTCTTTTTCTCTGAACTAAAATGGACTTTAGTAACATGTAGTAATATTACGTTATACTTAAAAAAAATTTAATTCATAATAATATGTACTGCTGTGTAGTATACCTTCATTGATTGAATTTCTGAAAATGAACAACGAATTTCTTCTTTTTCTCTTAACGGAAAGGGTATTAAATTAAATAATAAATTTAAGTAATAATAAAATTGCACTATTTAAACAAAATAAAAACTAAAATGGACTAGACAGATGTCCCAGTATATTTTTTGAATCATTTCCTAAAATTGCAACATATTATTTACTTTTTTTAAATTAAAACTCCGCCAAATGTAAAAGCTGTAGTTAGTCACATGATACTGGTAAATGACCTTATATTTGATATATAATATATTATGTTATATTTATTATGTTTGATCTTAAAAGAATAAAATATAAAAGCTTAGACAATTTCGGATTAAGCTTTTCGTCGGGAATCAAAACTTCTATTAAAAATAATTATATTTTTAAGAAGATTCATAATTTTTTAACAATTTTAGGTTACGTAAAGGTTTAACATAAAAAATAGTATTTTAAAATAAAAATCATTATACTCATAGTACCAACAAGA
This sequence comes from Druon quercuslanigerum, assembly GCA_010014905.2. NCBI lineage: Eukaryota > Metazoa > Arthropoda > Insecta > Hymenoptera > Cynipidae > Druon > Druon quercuslanigerum. The sequence continues at coordinate 13,351 of JAAAKG020116926.1, forward strand.
TTTTCCATTTTTGAACGGAAAATCGGTTATTTAAAATTTTAAATTTTCAACAAATTTAGCTCATAGTACTGTTTTAGAGGCTTTCGTCAAAAAATAATATTTTTAATTAAAAAATCGTAAGATCTTTCAGATTATCATTCAGATTCATTAGGTTCCCCATTTTTCTGTGATTTTAGTTTTTTTGGCAATTTATGCAGGAAATCGATACTTTTAAGAATCGAAATTCTGGATTGTGAAGAAGATTGAAAATTATTAAACAATTTTAGGTGATGCTCGTACTTTTCACTTTAAACTTGTGTACGCTCTTTAAAAACCCTAAAATTATTCTTCTTCATTCATCTAAAATGAAATTTAGTAATATGTATAATATATATAATATATAATATATAATATATCTATCACTGTATTAATTTAAATTATGACGGGAAGATCTATTGACTTAAACGATAAGTTGGTGGTAGTGAATCTACAAGAAATCGAAGGAAACATATTCTTTCTCGTCAGCAGGCAGAAAGCTACGACCTCGGATCCCATTCCCGTCGAAATATTTAAAATAGGGATTCCCAAGGGTGAACTTCGTCGTCAATCATTGATAAATGCAGGTGAGAGTAAATCGAACGAGAATTTGACGCTGGCATATTGTATAATAAAGCTGGAAAAGTGCTCCCGGCTTTAAAGTAGCGACCAAAATAAGTACGCGAGGGAAATGTATTCCGGTATGAATTTCTGATTCTCATTTCTATTTCAATAACTGCTTTATTATTTAATAGTTAGATAATTTTTGGATATCAAAGTTACTTTTTAAATAAGTAGCGAGTTGGTAACTGATTACGCTTTTTCAGTTTGTCTTGATTTCGACTTGGCTCATCTTTAGTTCGTCTCCAAGACGGCTATGTCTCTCTGGCGGCCAGAGGCGAGACTTAGTAGTCGAAAATGTAAGACTTGAGTTTATGACCAAATTTAGGGCTTTAATATTTTCCAGGGTCAAAACTACAAAAGTTTTCTATTGTAAATTTTTTGTCCATTATACTTCGACCTCTACAAAATATTGACCCCACCGTTAGGGCCTGCGATGACCAGGAATCAGGTAGCTAGGTTAGGCCCAAGCACTCAAGCAGTTGACAACTCCTTTTGCATCTATAGAAGCTTAAAAAAATTATTGCTCCTACAAATATATAAGAGTAATCTATTTAAACCTTAAAATATACAAATAGCTAAATCAAAAAAATATATAGCTATGGAGAAGCAGAAAATATCGACTGAGGCCTCAGCGGCGTAATTGATAAATATATATAAAATATTTTTCATAAGGATAACCGCAGGATTTCGCCGGGATCGGGTGCGAAACTGAACTTTTGCACCCGACCCCAGCGAAATAGCGGTAAAATTTCAGCCATAACCACCTCTCACTACCATGAGATAGGTGGTTACAGTCTGTGACGGAATCAATACAGCGATTCGGCAAAAGCCTCGTGCACCTTGAGGGCACAGAGCGACCCAAGGACCCAAGGCCTTCTGCATTTTCCCCGCAAGAGTTTTAGCATATTGTTTGCACGTAGGGATGCTTTTTAGGTTATTAACTAGCGCCGATGACAAGGACGATTAATTTAACAGAATATTCTGGGCACAATCGTTGCAGCTCCCTTACAAGGTCTCTATACCTCTCTTTCTTTTCATTCTCCTTGACTATGATTTTTTGGTCAGCTGGTGCCGAAAATTCGATAACGGACATTTTTCGCTTCTCGAAGTCAAGGAGAACTATGTCAGGCCTCGAGTTTGCAACAGAAACAATTGTCGACAATATAAAGTTCCAGTATATGCGGCACTTCTCATTCTCGACAATTGACTCTATTTCCCTAGGAGCGTTTAGCGGAGC
>JAAAKG020116937.1:0-15225 GCA_010014905.2 Druon quercuslanigerum
ATTTGGTTAGCACAAGACGTTTGGACAATACTTCTACGCGTTTTCGAGCGCTCGTCCCCTTATTGTATCCGGCCCCTCAGTTGTGAACTAAACTATATAGAGTAACTTTCACAAAAAAATAAGGCATTATTCTTACGTTAAAAGAAATTGATATTTGAAGCAAATAAATTCCTATTCTGCATTATCAAAAAATCGACCTATAAAGAAATTTTGGAATATTTCGAGCAATTTTCGAGAATCGAAAACTTCTGTAAGTCTAATATATTTACATTTCTAACTCATTTTGCGTGAAGACATTTGTGTATATCCCAACTTCGATTCTTGCGGTAAGCCGTCAAGTAAAAATCGATCACGCATACAGTTTTTGTTAGGTATTGAGGGTCATTTAAGTGGTTTTCGTGCGCAATTTATGTGCACTGCATGTTTACGGCACTCTAGCTTATTTTGTGTCGCACTAATCACGTTAACGCGGCGGGGGACCAGTGACTTTCAGAGGACTACAAGAGGTACGGTAGTACGAGGGTCGTTCAATAAGTAAGGTAAAAATTACAGAAAATCATCTTTTGCATGCAAAATCTTTTTTTATTTTTCAACATAATCTCCTGCGACTTATATATAGTTCGTCCAGCGCTCTTCAAATTTTGTATGCCCTCGGAAAAGTAGAAAGCTTAAAAGCCTTTGAAATACTAAAATAGGGTGAATAAGGTAAAAGTTCAAACCCTAATTCATGCACTTTTGCCATCGAAACTGCGGAAGTGTCAGCCGGTGCGTCGTCATGGCGAAGAAGGAAGGCTTCGCAAAACTTCCTACTTTTGCAAGAGTATTAAAAATTGGAAGAGCGCTGGATGAATGGTATAAGGGTCGAAGGAGACTATGTTGAAAAAACAAATTATTTCACATGAAAAAGGTATTTTTATGTATCTTTTACCTTACTTATTGTATGATTTTCGTAGAAAGCATTACTCGACGAGGGCGCTTGATTGGAAGATCGTGACCCCCTCTAAAATGCATAGAGTGCCGTAACAATGGTAAGCTTAAACACAGAGACCATCATTAGTTTAGTTTAATGGAATAAATACCTGCAATCTTCAGTAACACCGCTCTACGGTCAAAAAAGTTTTGATTGAACGTAGGCCAGTAATAAAATAACAGTCTAGCTGCAGATATTCTGGACACTGCTGTACCGTATGCCACAACGCACAAAATATCTTTTATTATTCCTTGTTTTAATGCCATCACACATTCCAGTAGTTGACAGTGATGTGCTGCAAATTAAATCAATGAATAAAGTGATTTATAAACTTACATGGCGAGCAAATAACAGTGATGGTACATTTATATCATACCATATACCTCAGAAACATTTTTTAATCCATTTTATGTGTTTTTGTTATTTTGCACAATATTTCAAATAAATAAATTCATGATCTTTCAAGGATAATATGCCTCACGGTTAACACGGACTTCAATAATCTTTGGTAAGAGAAGAGAGTTTAATTTGAGATGAAAAAAGTCTAAAGCGTTTGCTGCTTTAAAGAAACCCGCACCGAATGCTTATTGACTATGTGTAGGTTCGCGGAGCCAAGCAACAAACTGCACGCAGCGTTTGCAGTGACGAAAGTCGGCAGTTCTATGATGCGCTGAGATGCGTTTTTAACGTTATAGTATACTTATTACATATTTGTTTTAGAAATTATTCATATATTTTCGACCCTTTACAAAACATTTTCAGATTGCAGCTGCGATGTTCCTGCAGCATTTAGCTACCCCTGGCGGGCCGAAGGAACCGAAAGACGTATCTACAAAGACCCTTAAAGACCCTACTGAGTCCCTCTTCGGTTCCTTCTTGAAATAGTTAAAAAACAGCAAGATCAACTTCAAAATTGTTGAAATTCGGAACTAATGTTAAAATTTCCATTAGAAACTAATTGCTAGCACCACGCAGTGGAAACCACAGGCAAGAACGCTGCGATGCAAGTGAGAGCAGTGAAGCAGTGTCCTTGAGGTTATGAGACGAGATGTTTGTTGACGCTTGTACTCGCTTGTTTTATATTGGCTTCTTTATTTAAGTTAACTTAATTATTACATATATTTATTTACATTTATTTGCCTATTTTAAATTTTATTTTTAATCTTCGCGCGCTACATACTACTTGAGCTATTATGGATGCGCTTGACGTCACCTTCAGCAGAAGTTAATGACATTTTTTAACATTTTTAAGACTGCAAAAAAAAGTTTTGCTATCATTCCGTGAGTTTTTAATTAAAATTTTAACGTAGAATCCAGGGGCAACAATCTGTAAAATGGAAATCATTATTTCAAGATAAAAATAAATTACTCCGGAGCTGGAGCTTTTTGGAATTAACACCAAATATGCATGAATTAAATAGAATATCCAGTTTAGAGAAACAGTATGTAGAAGTTCGGCTTTACATGTAAACAAAAATAAAAGCTTACAAATTAAAAAAAAGTTAACCAATTGCAAGTAAATAATTCAAGCATTTGACAATTCCAGTTTCGTGGGTTATGAAAATCGTATTTGAACAGCGACTAAAAATTTATTTTTTAATTTTAAAAAATAAAACAAAATTGCTCCCGAAATATTCAGAAGCTGAATAAGAATAAAAAAGTTTTAATGCAAAAAGTTATTCTGTTCCGGGAAAAGAAAGATTTTTTTGACGGTATCATACTGTAATATACAAGTTTTCAATGAAAGACGTATAATGAGATGAAGGATATATTTATTTACAAGTTTATAATAATAATTTCAACAAATTAAGTTTCAGCTTGCACGATAAAAAGTTAAGTAAAAAAAACCTTATAAAAGTAACTTTTTGTAGAAAATGGAGTGTTCAGATTTTAGGTTGGAATTTGATTGATACTTTGATGCTGAAAAAAGTAAAAATGGTTTTATTTAGGAGATTGTTTTGAGAAATAATCGTTTTATTATTGTTCTGTATTATAAGGCTTTTAGGGAGAGAACCGTGGTCATAAAAGTGTTTAACTAAATCTAAGAGGATAGGAAATTAAAAAAAAAAGATAGTAGACAAATACAGCTTCAGCTATCTGGTTGCTTGGCTGATATTGGCTATCTATTTCTGCAATGAAGCCCTTCAGTACCTTATAAGAAAAATGCAAGAAGCAAAAAGAAGCGTTAAAGAACTGACAACTAAGCTCAGACTTACATGTATAATATACAGAAATAAATATATAGTACAATAAATAAAAATAAAAGTAGAATTTTAAATGAACAAATAAATTAAATAAATTTTAAAAAATTACATGCATTAAACTTCACTTTGTACGCAGGTTTACTTATTGATGTCTGTTTTATGACGCAACTGCATATTCTAAGCAGACCATTCGACTTAAATTCTTAAAGTTTAATTACGTTGGTTTAAGCTAATTGTTTGCCTTTTTCTATATTAATGGAATGCTTGACAGATGCAAAACTTCTTCTTAAAACAAATCCATCTGTAATATTCACTTTTGCATTTAAACACATTCAAATTCACATTCAAACCACGTTTTCTGGAAAATATTATGTTATTACTTATTCTTAAAGCCATTTCTATTTACCTTTTTCCTGTTTCTTTGATTTACGTTCAACTGTTTAAAACTTTAACTAATTTTACAATTATTTTAAAATTTTTCACATCTGGTATCACAGTAAGTAGCCGATTAACGCAATAGAAAATTGCCGGTAGGCAACATCGTGGCGATAGAGTACTGTTCTAGGTTCCGAAGACGTCGATGATAACGAATGGAGTTTTTAGATATTTAAATCACTTAATTAATTTTTTATGTATATACTTTTTTTTAATTTATTTTTTTCTTACAAAAGTGCAGAAAGTAAGAAATATTAATACTTATTGCCTAAAATATTGGATATTAGAGGAAGTTTTTGCCCTTTTCTAAAATGTCTCGCAGGAGATGCCATTGTCATGTTTGGTGAAACAATCGTCAAAGACCTTTTAAGGTTATGTGTGAGCAAGGAAAGAAATAATGATAGAAACTCAGGCGGGATTTAGAGAGGGAAGGAGTGCTATCATAAATATTTACGTCTTGATGCACGTGGTGGAGGATAGAGAATTAGGTTAGAAGGGTGTGAAAGTGTACGCGTTTTTAAGTAGAACTAAAGGGCGCGTTCCCTTCGGTGGATAGGGTGACGTGGTGGGAGGCGATGGAAGAGACGGGAGTTGAGAGTCGCCTGATCGAGAGGATGAGGAAGGTATATGAGGATACGCAAGATGCAGTGTGAGGAGGGGAGGGAATCTCGGAGGGTTTCTCGATAAATAGGGGCTTGAATCAAGCGTGCCCGCTTGGCCCAACGCTTTTTGTAATTTTAATCGTGCTGCTAGAAAAGAGCGAAGAGACTTTAAAGAAGATAACAAAAAGGTTGAGAAGATACCTGGACAAAAATTCGTTAGAGTTAACTGCAGACAAGTCGAAGGTTATAGTGTGCAGGAATGGAGGTGGCAGAGATAAGGGAGCGAAGTGGAAATAGAAGGGAAAAGCGGTACAGGAGCTGAAAGAGTTTGCGTACCTGGACTTCATGTTTTGGATAGTAAGAGTAAGAAAGGCAAATGTGGTGATCAGGCAAGTGTAGGGCTGGAAAAGGGGTAAGATGAAGAAGATGAGAAGGAATAAGAAACAGGAATGGAGAGGGAGGCAGAGGCTTGCAATGCGAGACAAAGCGAGAAATTAGCGACATACGTGTGAGGCGAGGCTATACAAGTGAGCGGCTTACAGATAAGGTGTGGAGAAATGCTGATTTTTTAAGGTAGTGGTAAGGAAATTCTGTAAAAAATGGAAGTGTAAGGAAGTGAATTTTTTAAGGCCAGCAGGCCATAAAATAAACGCTTATCTATTTTTATCTGTCCGGGCCTGGTTTTACTACATTTTACTCGTATAATATGTAGTTTAACCAACGCTCCTGCCATCTTTCAGAGGTTTCTCTATCGGATGAATGCCCCGGATAACCTTTCCATCAATAGCGAAAATTGCGACTTCTCTCGCTCTTAGATAAAGCACCTCTATTTCGTGGTAAATTCTGATTCTCCTTCTTCAGAAGAATCAGCCTTAGCTCTGAGAAGAAGAGCAACAGATCGCTTCCGAAGAAATGCGCTCCTGTATGGCCTTCAACTCTGCATTAGCTTACCCTGATTTTTCTAAGGTGTTTGTACTTCAAACCAATGCTAGCTCCACGGCTTTAGGTGCTGTTTTAACCCAGACAATAGAATGGGTAGAAAGAATTATTACATATGCCAGCCGAATCCTAATACCAGTAACACGCAATTACACCGCTACCGAGCGAGAGTGCCTCGCCATGGTATGGGCGATACAAAACTGTCGATTGCACATAGAGGTACACGAGCAGAAGACACCGTAAGTCGGTCGTCTGCTAGTCACCATGGAAAACATTATGACAGGACATGAGAAGCAGGACTGGCCCGGTTGGGATGGTGACCGAAAAACAAAACTGGGCAGTGAGCCAGCCTAGTGACGAAAGGCAGCAACAGCCAGCCACCACCACAACCTTTGACCATGTTTTGTCGACCAGGGATGCTTACCGTAACAATCGGTCAGGAACAGTGAACACGACGCAGAAGTTTCAAGAACAGTAGGGACAAGCAGCACCGGACGGACTACCGTGAAAGACCCAACCAGCCCTGCAACATCACGTTGCTCGGAGAACATACGTTGAATGGAGAGGCGTGGTAGTCAGGCGGTGGCGAGGTTGCTAGGCAACCATGCTCTGGCGATGATGGTCAGGCGACCATGTTAGAGACAGCGTTCGGGCCACTAATAGGAGTCGAAGTAGTCTGTGAAACTGGCTCAATCTACGCGATGGACGTAAGCACGGAGACGCACATTGGTGGATGGGACCCACTGCACCTCTTCCGCTCCATGGAGTCCACCAGCGGACACGGAGCTAAAATATAAAAGCCCCGGTGTTACGTATATAGCAGGGAGAAGGTAAATAATATTTAACCCTTGCTACAGCCTAACATGACCCCTGGGCATTTTAGAAACAAAAATAACGAGCAACGAGTTAAATTAAATTGTATTGTTTCGTAAACGACATGGAACTCAATAATTTTTAATAATGGAATTTAGTAATCGTTTGAAGTATGCATGAATGCGTGTATAGTTGTCTTCCGGAAGAAAAAGAGATAGTCTAAGTAAGTATCCAAGTAAATAAGTAAGTATAGCCAAGTATAGGAACTTTTCAACTGGTAGAGGAGAAAGTAACTTTTACTTCACCTCAAAAGAAAAGGCGAAATGCTTCCTCGTTCTAATTGTTGAGCATGAACAAGCGTGGGTGCCTTCAGGATGGGTGACAAAGCATTAGAAGCATCAATCTTCAAGAGGACCTCGCTGGAAGCATTTCCAGGGACTTGGTTGTGCATGTAAATGGCCGAGATGCTTAGCTGAAAGGGCGCCTGGATCTTCTTGGCTTAAACTGATTTCGTTTTTAAATATTATTCATACTAATCAACAAAAGCTCAGATTAAGTAAAATCAAAAGACCATTGCAAATGGGTTACGGAATGCGAATAAATGTTGAAATAGCTATTCAGCAAAAATAATTGAATGTTCCAAAGCAACGAACTCGAATCGTTGCAACATTGATGACAAAGTCATTTCCGAGGGGCAACGCACTTGAGTTATTGCTAAATTAACTTAATTTATTGCAGACGAAGCATAAAAAATATCTGCCTATCCACTACGTGTCGCAGGCCTTTCTAGCTACTTAATTTAATCGAAGGATCGTTCAGTCCACCGGGAAGTTCGGCAATACGCAGATCCTTTCGGTAATCTTATTTAAGATTGGGGAACCAGCGTACCTAAAAATTTGTATTATTGGCTGACAGCGGAAATATAATTTTATTGTTCAAAAATCCCTCCTCGACGGGTATCCCAAGCTTAGTGCCACCAGAAATGTGGCAGTCTGCGCGTGAACTTCGCGCTTGAAAATTTTACTACTTCGAATCTCAAAACGAAGTAGAAAGTAGATTTTTTTATTTAAATTGGTAGAGAATCATGTTAAAAGTGATTCCCCAAAGTGATTTAAAAAAAAATGTTTACCCTACCTAAGAACGTCGGGCGCATAGCACCCTGTGGCGTGGTCGGCGCGCTGACTGCTTCGAAATGTTTACCTGTGTCAGATATCGCTTACTAACTATACCTAATAGTAAATAGTGTTAACAGGTACGTAAAGGTGGCACTGGCAACAGGTTTAACTGTATTCGTGTTAGTGCATTGGTGTGTAGCGTGGCGTTACTTTGAATTTGTACTTAGTTAGTAGAATACGTGAATTCAAAGTGATAAGTTTTTATTCAATATGTTAGTGAAGAAAAGCGGATGTGTTTCGCAGAAAGGTACAAAGTCCAACCACTGTACAAAAACAATAGGCAAAAAGCGTCCTCTGAATCGTTACGAGGCAGAAGCAGATTTATCAAGTGTCTACGCGTCTGCAAAAAAGTTGCAAACTGGTGCCTTGCATGAAGTGTCTGTCGATCCGACGTTTACTTATAGCTTCATCGCTTTTGTATCTGTATTTGCAACAATATCAGAGCATGTTGTATGTAAAGTTTACTATTCAAAAATATAGTTCTGTCAATCATTAAAGCGTGGCTTGGGTTTTAAAATTGACATAGTTTGTGAGTCATGTGGCAAGTCGAATGGAGAAAAAGTGACTGCAAGTGTACCAAACAGTCCATTTATTAGATATGAATATGAAATTAATCGCCGGATAGTATTGGCAATGCGATTATTAGGATTTGGTTTGAATGACTTGATAAAATTTTGTGCATTATACTACGATTCAGTTGTGAATACAATTTCCGTCGCAACAGGAAGCGTGCGCAACGACAGCACGAATAGAGCAGCTGAAGAAGAAATAAAGTTTCTTGCTGAAAAAGAGACAGAAAAATGGAAACACTGTTTCTGGCGATGGAACTTGAAGAAAGGGAGGATTTTCATCACTGTATGGCGTAATGACATTGATTGGGTAGGTAACCGGAAAATTGATAGATATTGTCGTGAAATCAAGTTACTGTAAATCTTGCAAGTTTTGGAAGAAAAAAGAATGCACGGAAGAGCATGCAGATTGGTTTGAAAGCCACCAAAATGAATGCCAAACAAATCATCAAGGATCTGCGGGAAAATGGAAGTTGAGGCTGGAAAGGAAATGTTTGCCAGCTCAATAAGTTTGCATGGTGTACCTTACCCATACTACGTTGAAGATGACGATTGTAAGACTCACAAAGGAGTTGATGATGACAGTCCGTACAAAGCGTTGAATATAAAAGTTGAGAAGAAAGAATGTATTGGCCACGTCTAAAAACGTATGGGCACTCGCTTATGAAATCTTGTAAAATCAATGAAAGGCTTAAGTGGCAAAGGCAAACTAACTGGGGAATTGATCGACGAATTGAGTAAGTATTACGGCTTGGCAATTCGCCGTAATTCCCAGTCGATTACAGGAATGAAAAACGACATTTGAGCAACGCTTTTCCAAAAATTATCTACCGATGAGAACCCACAACATGACAAGTGTCCTTCTGGTATCAATTCGTGGTGTACATGGCAGCGAGCAAAAGCCGAAGACACTTTAAATGATTATGAACACAACAAGCCCCTTAACAAAGAAGTATTTGAAGCTATAAAACCGATATATGACGAACTCACAAAGGATGAATTGTTATACCGCTGCTTGGGAGGATACACACAGAATAGCAACGAAAGCTTCAACGCGACGTTGTGATCTATGGCACCAAAAACTGTATCGAGTGGCTTGAAAGTCCTGACTTCTTGTTCTGACCTTGCAGTGTGTATCTTCAACGACGGATTTTTTAGTATTATGAATGTGAGGGACGTATTAGGCATCAAAATTTGAGAAAATTGCTACAACTTTTGCATGAACATTAATTCCATATTTGAAATCCTTCGCTTATAAGAGTCTGAAGAAAAGAAAGCCTAAAAGTATAAAATCTTGGTACGAAACACGAGAGAAAATAAACAAAAGAGAAGAACGAGCAGACTGAAATCAGTCATTTTATTTTGTGGCTTGACAGGGACGACAGGAAGAACGGATGATCCGAGCAGTAAATTGATGGATGAGTCGGAACCCGATAAGAACTCGACAACGGTCGATGGAATTTAGAGACTCAAAGCCCGACTCAAAGCTCAATTCAAAGCCTGACAGTAAAACAGTTTAGGCGAGCGACTATCGAAAGACCAAAGAAGAGTGGCAATGAAAATGGACGCCGGACAGTTCCGTTGCTAAACGTGGGTGTTCAAAAATGTTTACTTCACTGTTCTCGCTGACAGGTGTATACGAATTTCTGCCTCGTGAGTCACCTAATGATGAGACAAACGGAGACTTTTCACTCAAAAGTCACTTGCTAGGACAATTAATGTATAGAAAGAACTTTAAACAAGTACGTATTTAATTCATTCTTTGTTTATACTGCACCTTAGGCGAAAACGGCCTGCCAAAATTTTTAACTTCACGTAAAATTAATAAATTTACGAAAATTTCATCGTAATCCCGAATTCAGTAAGACATTTGGAAAAATCTGTTACTTTTGCGTCTGAAATGTTACGTAAATTTCCGAAAATTTTTAATAGTGCGTGTTTCAAACGTAGAGATAATATGTGCTTCTCGGCGACACGCTTCAGATCAGTATCCCGAACGTGGGATTTTTCGGCCCCCACCACTCTGCGATATGGGAGAAATCCATTCAAACGCAGCGTGTCGGTGAGTCGGCTCTGCTACATGTTGCGTAGGCCAGCCTCTTGTAGAGCCGAAAATGCACGAGCATGAACCTGAGCTCCCCCGATCTCACGATTCGTTTTCGGAGTTTTTAGGTAAAGTGAATCTTTCAGGGTGTCAAGAGAATGAAAGTATCTTCTCAGGAAAAACTTATATGATTGTTTTAATATTAATTCTAAAAGTAAATTGAAAAAAGATTACGAAATATTTTTGATTATTCATGATGGGGAATTATTTTGACTAATCTATTGCAATTTTCTTTCAATATTTTTTTAATTATATGCTGCTTTAAAAATATTCTTTCAAATTTAATTAAGTTTAAGATATTTTAAAAATTTTGAAAAGATTAAAAAATAAATAAAACTTGTAAAGATTTTACAAGAATTTTGTAAAGTTTAACGAAAATGAAATAAAAAGTCTTTTAGGTATCTAGGAATACTTAAAATCATTTTTTATTTAAAAAATTAATTTTTAAAGATTATTTGAAATTATTTCAAGACATTGCAAAAGATTTTAAAAATCCTCAAAGAATCGGAAAAACTTTAAAGGCATTCTTTTTTAGTTTTGCAGAATTAACGAAATTCAGGCAAAATGTAAATCTTTTCAAAGATTATAAGATTATAACGTCTAAACAGATAAGAAAAATAGAATTATTTTTCCAATTATCATGTGAAATTTTAAATTAATTTTTATTTTGAAACATGTCCTTTAAAAACAAATTAAAGAAGATTTTTAAACACATCAAATGATTTTCTGACATTTCGAAAAAGAGTTAGAAGGTTTTAAAGCCAAATGTTTCAATTCGGTAAGATTGAAAAGTTTAAAAATGTAAATAATTTAGTAAATTAGAACATTATTTAGAAAGTAAATTAGATTTTTAGAAACGTAGGATAAACTGAAGAAGCTTCAAAAGAATCTCGAAAGATGTCAAGAGAATAAACAAAGTTTCTTAAAATCATTGGGAAAATTTAGAAGATTACAGAAAATTTTTGTCTTTAAAATCTCCTAGAATCTTTCCTGACACATCTTATACATTCGAAAATCTTTTTTTAATTTTCTTAAAAATCTTATAATAATTATATTTACATAAATTAAAAAACAAACTGACAATACTTTTTTTTGCATATGAAATCCTTATAAAATCTATAATGTCTAAAAATACTTATCTCAATATTACAAAATGTAGCTTTTACAATTTTATGTTAATTGTAAAAAAATTTTCATTGGAAATTGATTGTAAATATTTGTAAAAAAAATTAAACAAAATTTATTTTATGAAGAAATATCTCATGATTTTAAAAGCGGAAAACAATTCTAAATGCAGCACTAAATTTGAAACTAGACTAAATTTGAAAATAGACCCTGAAATCTTGTCTCCTATATCTATTTACATAAAATTAATATTCTAGATCAATCTAAAAATGTTATAACCCCATCCTCACACTACTACCCTCCCCACGGAGTGAGTCACGCCTACCCCGAAAGGAAAATTGCTTAATGGTGTAATAATAATAATAATAATTATCATATTTTCCTCTTCGCGTAAGTTTAATTTGAGGCGCAGCTAAAGGCTAAAGCTGTAGATCGGCATTCGTGAAGTCGGGAGAGGTCGGATTATTGCTTGTGCATTTTCGGCTTTACACGAGGCCTAATGATGCTAAAGTAATTCGGTATTTCATAACTGATATAAATTTGAGGAGTAGCTAGATCGTCCTTGGTGATGTCGGATCAGCTCGCGTTCGTGTTGTTTCGGCTGGTCTTCACAGCATGTTGTAGAGCCGACTTACTGACACGGTAAGTTTAAATGTTTTCCTTCCATCCGGAAGAGTGGTGGGGGCCGAAAAATCCCATGTTCTGAAGACACTGCTTCAGATCCCGTATTCAGTAATTCCCCGTCGAGTTTCCGCCCGTCCATTGTTTATTTCAAAACGTAAAGTTCAAACCTCACAAAATTGTATAACTCTTGAATCCTTCTTTCTACCATTTATTAACCATGTTAGAAAAACTGCTTTCTTAAAAATTTTGAAGGCGAAAGCAACATCAGATAACATGCTTACGAACAAACAAAATCTACTTTTCCGGTTCCTCAACGAATTTCTGTTACCTAAAGTTTAACAAATATAACAAAAAATCTCAATACACGTGAACCCATGAAACTTTTTCCCTTGAAATGTTGTCACTAAAGTTTCAATAACAAAAACATAGTTTCCAAAGACAAATTTACCCTTTTCGATTCTCCTCAGAATTTCTTTTAGAAATAACGTAACAAAATTGTTTAAAACCTGAACATTCGTGAAACACAGCAAATATTTTTTCTTACGAATTTGTAAGCAAGCCTAACATCAGATAACGCCTTGACAAACGAAAAAAGTTACTTTTTTTCGGTTCCTCAAAGCATTTCTGTTCCCTCAATTTTAACAAATTGGAGAGAATACCTCAATACAAAATAAATTAAAGAAAGTATAAGTTTATAAAAAAGGTAAAAGTAACAAACTAAATAAAAGAACTAAACATTCACAAAACATGGATTTTTTTCACGTTTTTCTTCAAATCATTAACAAAAAAACCTAATAGTACTTTGTTAAGTATCTTTTTTATACCAAGTGAACCTACAAAAAAAATTTATCATTTTTTTGAAAAATTATGAAGTTTAAAAAAAAAATCGATCAATTTTCTATTCTGTTTATTATTAAAAAAGAAGTTTTAAAAAATTAATTTTTTCGTATTTACGTCTACTTGGTACAAAATATTATAAATATACTCTCCAAAAAATTTCAGATAATTGATTCAATTATTTTCGAAGTTACGATGTTGGCCATTTTGAAATAGGTGGTTTTGAGAAAAACGCGTTTAATGTTTACAAAACCAATATTCATATGAGTATACCTGCGTCAGTAAAAAATGTGTAACTTGAAAATCACTAAAGATTTCATTCTAAAATTGTAAGGGAATATTTTTAAAATGTTTTCAAGTATATTTATGTAAAAATTAAAAAATTGATTTTTTTAAACTAGGACCTACTCTGAATTAACAAAACACATATTCCTACGAAAAAAGTCAACCTTTTTTATTTCGCTTATATGTCTGTCACATACCTACTAATACAAAAAATGAAAACTTACGAAACTTACATTATTACTTACATTACTATCAAAGAAGAAATTTCTTTTCATGGTTTCCCTGTAGAATTTCTGCCACATAACTTTGGACAAAGTTGACAAGAGAATCTCGACAAATGCGAAACCTCAAAAACTTGCTCTTCTGAAAAATTTTCTACTAAGATTTAAATAAGAAACCCAATAAGTTATTGGATATATATATATACTTATTGGATTCAGCACTTTTTTCGTGAAAAAGTATCATAACTAATACTTACCAATACTTCTTTTTCGTAAGGGATACAACTGAAGTGATTAGGGATGCGCTTGAAGTTACCTTCAGTAGAATTTAATGACATTTTTAAAAAATGTTAACGCTTCAAAGATACAACTGAAATTACCCCATGACATTATAATGGAAAATTTAACGTAGAATCCTAATTGCAACAAGTTAAATGCCCATTTTCCTGTTTTTTTTTAGTTTTTGTTGAATGATACGGAAGGGATACTATGTGGATACTATAAGGATAAGCTGCAGAGTATCCTTTCCGTTGACTTGGTCAGCCAGGGATAAATGTGCTCTTTAGCTCCAATGACGGGATATTATAGACCCCGCACAAAAACATATTAAATAGCAAATCTCACATATAAAATAAAAAGAATGTATAAATGAATATAAATATATTAATAAAATATAAATAAAATAAAATACAAATTATATATAATAAAATAAATATAGATATTTCTTAAAAATATCAAATAAAATATCAAAATCTTGCTAGGGAACCGAGTCCAGAATAGCGATTTAAAAATCTACTTATATTTTCATGCATAAAACCTTGCTCCATGTCCTGCGGTCGAACTTAAAATGGCGGACCACCACCCACAACAATCGAGCTGTGAGATTCTAAATCATGTGGGATACAAAGCCATGGACCAAGAAGAGGAGGTTTCCCAGCACATGCGCAGCGGATGATATTCCCGCTCGCACAAGAGTGCTGGGAAATGCAAGATCATACGCCTGCGGAGAGTCTGCAGTAAATAGAGCACTACCAGTACCGAGTCGCGAAACTCGTATATCGATGCGACGGTACACCACCAATCTTCTGAAACTAGTGACGCTTCGAGTCTCACTTAAAACGATGAACGGAGACGTCTCTCTGAACGACATTCGTTATATTGAGCTCAACGTAAAAGGAATTGCATCGAAGGCTTATCGCCAAGAATAAGAGATATAATACCGAGTCAGAGAGAATTCTAAAAGCAAAAAATTGAGACGAACGACTAGAGGAGCCCGTAAGTTGCCAGGTAGGCCCCTTCAGTTATATCTGTGTCGTTTGTTCTAAGATTGTAAACGGTCACTTTTCAACGATGTTTGCTGAAATGGCAGACACGCGCTTTTAAAACTTGTTAGTTCTTGACCTCAGCCAAGGTTCATGGCCAGTTTGTAAAACTAGTAACAGTCTCAGTGCGCTGTTTTAAATAGTAAATGATTGTAACGGATAGTGCCAATCGAATTATTGGTTGTCTTCCACCCATTAAATAAATTGTTGCACGCCGGTGAAATTCTCTCCAACGCGCTGGTGAATATTTAAATAACATGGTCTAGATTGAGCCAGAATTTCAGCAAATCATTGGAACACGGTTTCCTCCCATGTAAAATATCGATCTAAAAGAATACTGGAAAATATATTAATTTCCAGTGGGTGGCCGGTGACACGTTCCACGTATCTCGAGTCTTAATTAATATTTTGAAATCCTTTTAGGCTCATTCCGAAGGGTTTCAAATGCGCTCCATCGCACCTCTTAATAATTCAATTGCGCTCAATGGCAAGTACCGATTGCGAAAGCGTGTAATATGGTGTTAGAAGGTGGGGTGTGGCGACACGCTTAAAGAATCTCGAGTCAGAATGAATATTTTTAAATCCTTTTTAGCTTATTCCGAAGGATTTCAAATGTGCTCCATTATACTACTGAAAAATTCAATTGCGCCTAAATTGCAAGTAGCGATTACGAAGTAGTGCAATATGGTCTTATTGCAAAGGGCTTCAAATTTCATTGTACTACCAAGCATGCAATAAGCTGGGAGGAGGTTGGTGATTTGTTTGACGTATCTTGAATCCTAGCTAATATTTTTCTAATAATGTTTGACTTAAATCGAAGTAGTAAGCCAAATTAGAATTATTTGAATATATTGTGACAGGGTAAAAATTTCGGTTAACGTTACCTGTCACTAAGAATATACCGATTTTCGTCGAGAAAAAACAACTGTCAGTGGACCTTGCCGATCAGCAACCAGCACACACAAGTCAGGATTCGCGAGGCGATCTCATCCACAGGATG
>JAAAKG020116948.1:0-15225 GCA_010014905.2 Druon quercuslanigerum
TCTCAGTTTTTGTATTGACTAGGTACTTGAAATATTTTGAGAATTATTGTTTACCCCGTGAATCAATACGAAATTTTAAGAAACCGTATAGTTGCATGGTCTTACGGATAGCGGTATCAAGCGGCGTAAGCTTGTTCCTTGTTCACTGTACCACCCCAAACGAGTAGAGTAGAACCGGGATGGCAAGCATGCTAGTCGCAGATAACTTGTTCAATGTAGACAGATTTGAAATCCAAATCTTTCGAAAAATATGCATGTATCTGCTTCTCAAGGAATAATTCACTGATATCACGTTCTAAATGTGGCATTAAGGCACACCCAGGTAGGTATAGGTATATGAAGGTAGGTATTAGTGTCGCCACAGAGGTATCCAGAAGAATTTCGTAGTGCGAGGGATAGAGACAGAAGTGTGATGCAAAAAATAGAGGCCTCTTGGTGTCGTTATGAAAAACGCCCCTTTGGAAGTTGACGTTCGATTTCACACAGTATTTCGCAGATGAGATAGTAAACCTAATTTTCCAAAGGGTCATCAATCTTTCTATGCCCCTTACTATGTGCGGATGAATCTTCAAGCTTTCCCATTGACAGATGATAAGTCTATGAGAAGCTTAATCGAAAGCTTTCCGGTAGTCAATCCAGGCCATTGCCATGACACGCCGACGGGCTGCTACGTCTTTGCATGTACACATATCAATTAGCAGGTTCTCTCAGCAGCATGTTACACCTTTTTTTGAGTCACGTTGTTCGTAAATCTCTCCTCGCACAGGCTAAATTCTTCGAACATTCCTGTTGTTTAGGACAGCTGTAAAGATACTACACAGAGTGTTCAGACAAGTTATTGGTCTGTAATTCTCTGGGTTGGACAAGTTGCCTGTTTTCGTTAGGAGTATAGTGTGTTCCAACATCAGCCGCTGCAGAATGGGCGTTTCCGACTTTAAATATAAAATGAATATGCAGGCAGAATATCTGCAGCGGAAAAGTCCTTCATACCCCTAAGTGCTTTTATTGCATTCTCGGCAATGACTGATGGACATTCCTCCTCAGATGTTACAAGGTTGTCGCGAAACTCCTTGAAGCATATGATATTATCAGTATCTTCTTTCAAGTCCAGTGTTTTCGGGATCTTGTATACCTTTCATTAGAAAGTCTCTATCTCGTTGAGCTTGGGTGGATTTTTGACAGAAACAGGGGGAACGCTGAAGAGGCGTGATGGGTTAGCAAGAAACTATTGACTTTTTCTGATCCATATCTCCCTCTGTTGTATTCTCCTCCTTGCGTCAGATAAAACCTGTATTTTGCCAACAATATGCTGCTTGATTGTCAGCAGCTTTCACTTTTTCAGTGTGTGATTGAAGATCCTCAGATCTTGGGCGAACTTTCGAACCCTTTCCATGAACGGTCTACCAGATGATATGTGGCAAATCACACACTGAATACGGGATGAATTCTGCTTTGCCCAGCTAATCTTCTTGTTCAGTTCATGCAAGCATCTTTTGGTATTTTGATTTATCGTCTGTTTTAGATTTCGGTTTGAATCAGCCAAAGCTCTCGCAGCAACATAAACTGAACAAACGATCGTCCAGAGGTCAGACTCCATCGCGGTATCATCACGAAGGGATTAATCCATTTCAGGCTGATCTTGGAGCTTGGCATATTAATATTCCTCCGTGTTCTGAAATCACTATCATATGTCAAAGGGTGCCTGCTCTCCGCGCTTGATCTCAGTGTCTCTTCCTCATCTTTGTATGTAGCTTGTTCAAGTATCGATTGGGAAAACGCACCACGCTCATAACCAGTTTATAAAATTTAGGCACTTTGATTTCCTAATGAGTGATGTGAAAAATTATGACATCGTAGCAGTCTAGCAAGTCATGCTTGAGTTAATTCGTCCACTCTGTGTAGACGGTTCGTCGTCGTCTTTCTGTATACATTATATGTAGCACGCCGAATTCTAGGTTGATCAGGATTGTTTGTCAACCCATAAACGGGTTCTCTGCGTGTTCGATCGTTTTGAACCGCTTCTACAACTTTTTGGTCGTTTAGTGGTGTTATTATTGTTCTCACCAGTAGCTGGGAAAAGCGTTATAAAATCCATGTAGAGAACCGTATACATGAATAAGGCTGCATAATCTGAGAAGTCGCCCAGTATCTGAGAGTCAGCGTTTAAGACACCTCGCCCAGGTGCCATTCAGCATTCGGCACTATTGTTGTGCCTTCGCTTAGGGGTTACTCCTTCGGGACCATCCCTGGACATTTGTCAGCGACTGCTGTTTAATTATGGTAATCATATTCAGCAGAAACCCTTCGTCCACTGAGCCTCTATGCGCAAACCAAATACGCGTTCGGTTTCTTTGTCACAGCTCCTTCGGTTCGATTTCAAAGGTTCGATTCCACTTCTCGCCTCGCTATGCTGTAGGGGATCTAGGACTTTATATGAGAAAAGTGAGAAAGGGAAATGTGCGAGGAGTTACAAGGGGGTTATAGATTTTTATATTCTAGAATTCTCGGATTGCTTATAAAAATAACACTCAACCGAGGGGCTGAGAACTGAGTATTCTCCTCACTACTACCTTGAATCGAGCATGGGAACCCTTCTGGGGTTTACTAGTAGTTGGTAGTATTCTGGTAGTAGTCTCAGCTATAGTTCGGATATGCCCACCGGCACATGCGCATTCTTCGCAAGCGACTTTGACATTTGAAGCTAAGACGTCTTGTTAACAACATCTAATTATTTACATTGCAGCAGAAAAAAAAACGACAAATGACATTCGCTCTTACCGAAAGGCCTTCCTCTGCTCATCGTGAGATCACCCAGTGTCTGCAGTAGTCCAGAAGTAGTCAGAGAAATAGTCACAGTGATCATTGAGTAGTCCTTTCAGCGGTCTGTATAGCAGTATTCTATCTGACTCCTTGAATGATCAGTGCATATCTCCTCGCACTCAATCAATATTCTTAGCAATTGTCTCATAATAAGAGACTCATTACTCTGATCACATCCGCCAAGTAAAGCTCTCCACCAGTGTTTCTATTACTTTTTATATCTTTTTCACTTAGGGTCTTATGCACTCATTCCTTCTCTATCACACTTGTCAAAAATTGTTTCCTCTACACCCCATTCTTTGAGAATCGTCTCATGACTGATATTGCCCATAAGCGTTTTACCGCACATATTGAGCAGGAATTGGATTTTAAGTATAGAATAAGCAATTACAGCATCACATATTGCAATTTTAAATTTATTTGTTTTATTTGTAATTCTGATAATTGCTCCTACCCGGCTGATAACCTTGCTACCCTCGTTTGTATGTCTGGCTATCTCTACATCGACCTTTCCGTCTTTAGTAAATAAACTACCAAGATACACGTAGTTATCAACTTGTTCTATTCTCTCATTGTCTAGGGCAGTGCTGCATGCTGTTTTCTCACTTTTTCTTTCATATACTATAATATTTTTTATTCGCGTCAGTTTCACGTCCACATTCTTCATACCAGTTTTCAGACTGCTCAGCATTCTATGCAGCCATTCGCTTGACTCTGCCGTAAAAAACTTATCATCTGCGAACGCTAACCCACGCGCCTTCACTATTCCGAGACCCACACTTTCTTCGTCGCAGAGGAATATTCTTAGAAACTTATCTATGAATATGAGAAACAGTCAAGATAACATAGCGCATCCTTACCTCACACGTTGTCTAATGTCGAGCCAGTCACTCAGTTGTCCATTTACCCTCACACTCGCTTCGCAGCCTGAATATACCGGGTGATTTTCTGAATTTGAAACTTTCAAATATCTCGAAAAATAGGCACTCTATGAAAAAATATTATGAGTCAAAATTAAATCACTCTGAGGAGCACATACACTGATGTTAAAATCGGTTCCCCCACACCACCCACTAGGGTGGGGGTGGGGGAAAGTTCGAAATCTTAAATGGAAACCACTTTTTTTATTGCATATTCGGATTCTTTGGATAAAAATGCGTGTGATTTGTCTCAAAAAATTTTCTCGTTTCGAATTTTTTTAAACATTTTTTCGAACTTGCCCCCAGCCCCATCCCCAGGAGGCGGTGTGGGGAAACCGATTTTAACATCAGTGTATGTACTCCTCAGAGTGATTAAAATTTTGATTCATAACATTTTTTCATAGAGTGCCTATTTTTCGAGATATTTGAAAGTTTCAAGTTAAAAAAATTGCCCTGTATTGTTTTAATATTAATTAACTGACGAGGAGGTATAAATTTTCATCGAAACATGTTGGTCCACAGTAGTATAAAAAGTCTCTCGTTTTAGATCATTTTTCTGCAATTATATTACACGACTTGTTTTTCAAGTGTTTATGATTTTTTCAAATCAATTTTTGGAAGCATACTTCTCTTGTTTTGAGGCTTTTTGTGCAACTTTATCACACAAGTTGACTTTCTTTGAATTACTTATTAAAAAAAATTTTTCAATATATACTGAAGATTAATGTTCAAGAGGATTAACTAGCTGTTTAAAAGATATTCCAGTTCTGGGAACTAATTTAACCAATTTTCGGTGCACCGGTTTCAAGTATGTTTCCGGCGCTGCTTTTCAATTACAACCGAGCCTGCAAATGAATGGTCTTGTCAGACAGAGGGTGCATAGTGTTCTCCTTCGAGGAATAGGGTTGTTATTAACCTGTAAAATTTCTCTTGTTACAGATGAGCTCCCACACAATTGGCCTCATAGCTTCGTGGATCCTCCTTCTGGCACTGCTAACAGAAAGTTACGCTGCTCTAGGTAAGTGCACCGACGTTTCTACGCTTCTAATTCGAATCTCTCGAACTAGGAACTCTCAAGAGTTATGAACCTATTAGATCATTATCACGTTAATAAATATGAATTCCGTAAGTAATTATTGATATATATTGATTTCATAAGATTTCAAGGAGTTCAAGGGATTTAAAGGAATTTCAGAAAATGTTAATTTATTTAAAACAAAATACAAGTTACTTGAAAAAACTGCAATTGATTTTAAAATACTTCAAGGAATTTAAAAACCTTTCACGGGCTTTTACTGCACTTCAAAGGCTTTCATGAGATTTCATGTGATTTTGAAAGATTTTAAATATTTAAAGAGATTTCATTCACATTCAGGAAATATTAAAAGATTTGACGAAATTCCAAGCTTTTTACGAAATCTAACAGCATTTCAAAAGATCCAAAAATTTTGGAAAAGATCAGAAGTACCATATCTTAAACAGCTTTGAAATTCCTCTTTGAAAAAACTGTGGTTCCCTCTAAGTCCCATGAAATAATTTTAAAATCCTTGGAATTTGTATTCTCTTGAAACCTTTTGAAGGCCTATTCTTTTGGTACCTTTTTTTTTAAAGGAAGACTTTCTCTCGGATTTTCTGTGAATTTAATGCGAGCTAAACCATTCTTGAGGTCAGGACTATCTTGTAAACAAGAGAATTTAAGTAGATTTAAAGTGATTTTATGAAATTTGAAAAGGTTTGCAAGTGTTTCCAGAGATTTCAATAGATTTCATTGTATTTCAAAAGATTTTAAACTACTTCATATTATTTGAAGAGATTTCATCTAATCTACATAAATTTAGATGAATTTCAAAGCATTTTCAGACGTTAGAATCGATTTAATTGGTTTCCAAAAGATTTTAAATAATTTGAAAGCATTTTACAGTAGCGATTTAAAAAAATCAGAACTGTGCACGGAGAAAAATTAGAAGTAAAAAATTCGGTCTACAATGCTGGCAGTGGAGATATTCGCTACTGAACTAGTTCATGTAAAAAAATCGAATTGAAAGTTAAGTTCTTAGATTCAAATGTAATCTCGGTATTACCTTCTTTAGTCAACTAAAGAGAGTACTGCTCGCCGACCCTCTGACCTCTCTAGCGCACTTTACATAGTCCAGTACACAAAACAGAAATCAGTCCTATAATCGCAGGAGTAAGGAATGATCGGCCAAACCAAAATTTACAAGGACAAAGAGTGGTGGGTATTGACAAGCTGACACAGCCACTTTTCACTCTAAAAGCTTAACTCATTTGTATATCATACATACACTAAGTTAGTGACGGCTTTGATTGGGAGGTTAATTTCGACTCGGGAAGGGTCGAGATTTTAAACCATTTTGAGTGCGGAGGTTTGACGGCGAATATGGGTAGGGTCGAATTCTGCCTTGAACGCACTTCCTCAGGCTTAAATTTTAGTCCACTTATTACAAAATAAAACTTTTTTTCTGCAATTATAAATTGTTTGATGTCATATTTCAACCCCATAATATAAAAAGCTAAATAAAAATTCAAACTGAGAGTATTTCCGAACAATGGTCTTGTTTGCTTTATCAATTAATTGGAAATATGATGCATTTTATGCGCCTGGAAATGGGAAAACCGCCACCGTGAATGTAACCATGGTTAACCGAATATCGGCGCGATCCATTACTGAATGAAGCAAAATATTAAGCAATTTAATTTTAATATGCTGCATTAGGTTCTTTACACAACGAGGAGACGATGAAAAAAAGGTCAAAGAAAATCGGTTAACCTGTTCAATTTCTGTTGAGAGTTTTTGTAATTTTTCATTCTGTTTAATATTAGACTCGTTACTGACAATATTGGCCGACTTTCCTATGTTTTTTTTCATTCTTTTGTAAATTACATTAAAAAATTGATTCAGAATAATTCCATTTCGAACACATTTTTTTTTATTTAATAAAAATTTACATGTCTATAATTTCAGATACTTTTACTTTGAAATACTTAATTTAATTTTAAATTTAAAATGGTCAAATTTCAATCTTTTTGAATTTACCATAAATTCATTTAAATTTTAAAATTGAACGGGTTAGCTGATTTTCTTCTATCTTTTTTTAATCGTCTCGTTATGTAATGAACATAATGTAGCATATTAAAATTAAATTCCTTAATATTGCATTAATTTTTAATTTCTGTCAACCGGCTCTAATTTTCTTTTACCATGCGAAGGTCGAGTGATGCATGACATCCTGGGTTTCCCGTATCGTCGAAAAAATATCCATCTAGACCTCCCGTTCTTTCATTCAGAAATAAGCCGCGCTGATATCCGTTTTACATTAAGTAAATACATTGTATTTCATTGTATGTCATTGTATACATAGTCAAGTTAGAAAAAAAGTAGTTGCCGATAATTGATCCCGAGGTTTTAACGCAGAAAACAGCTCCTCTCTGCAATCTGGTATTCTGGATGCTAAAGTTTGAGGGGCGAAACTTCCACATGGCATCAGGCAACACAGACTAGGGTTCGGCGCTGTCCGAACGTTATTTAAATTTGTGCATCCAGTAACAGTTACTCGGTTACTGGACTGCTACACAGTCTACCAACTTCCCAACAGAACACTATAAACTGTCACGATTAAGAGGTATTCCATCTCACAACTGAAATAATATATAGAGATTTTCATTATTGATGCTAGAAAATGTAGTAATTGATGTTTTCTATTATGTTTTGAGAAAACAATCTTTTTATGAAAGACCTTCTTCTCAACTGCGCTCGAACGTTATCCCCAGCTTCTAGCCTCCGCTTTGACCGAGGGAGATTTCGAAGCATTGCCTCTTAATAGGGTGCTCGCGGTGAAAATAAATCTTCCTATGTATTGTACTTATGTACATGCATATTGCACATCGTAGCAAGTTGAGAAGAGTAGGACAAAACGGGTACTTTTTCTTTGATGGCATCATATGAAAAAGCGAAAAGTTAAACAGCTTTCAGTTAACGTGAATTGTCTTCTATGGACTCCTTAGCTTAGAAATTTAATGTAATAAAATATTATAAGCCTTGGTATCCTGAGTATCTTGGTTGCACTCACAAAAGTTTTAATAATATAAAAATTATAATATTCATTATCTGAGATGTACTTTAGCAGTAGTGACAGATGAATTCACCCTGTTCGACGTTGCTGCATGCTCTGTGGGCCCACCCTTTGCACATAGAGCACTGGTATTGTTTTCTTAACCAAAGATTCTGTCTCTAGCTCTTCTTTAGTAATCGCGCTAGCTTACTATTGAATTAGTTAAGCGAAGTTACTAAATAATAGTGAACCATGTTTACTAACTGATATTTGTAAAATTTATGGTAATTTATTAATAAACTGCTTACAATGTTAAAAGTCAAACCTCAAAATATTACTATTTTGTTATTGAACCATATATTGTCTAATTTAACTATAAAGTTTTCACTAATTCGGATTTATAGAGCTTTTCGTAATATGCCAATAAAGGCGTCGTCACAGATGCGTCCAGGGGCTGCATTCAATGCATACAATATGGAGGAAAGCACAGAATGATAACGTGGCTGTCTCGTGCTAGTCTGACGAGTTCTAAATTTTTGTTGTGGGAAGTATGTCCATCTAGAATCAAAAACACTGTCTTTTCAGCTGTGAGACAAGCCAACTCGATGAATATCTTGAATCAAATGATGAAAGTTTCCTTTTGGATCCATCAACTTTCATTATACACGGGAAACGATCCAGGCGGCCCGACATCGAAAAGCATAGGATTTTCCTTTTTCACGGGAAAACAAACAGTGTCGGTATGAATTTGCCAGCTGCATTTATGCAGATCTTAGCAGTCACAAGAGCGCCTCTTTGTTCTAAAGATAAAGCAGCAACTTGCTTCTTTCCACGCAAGGCTATCACTCGGGATGATTTATTTTGCATTGTGGTGATGCCAGTTTCATCCATGTTGTATATATGAGTTAGTAAAGGTTTTTTGCGATTTCTTAAAGATAATTCAGGATACCATGATTCTCGACTTGGGCATGGCATGTCATGATGTAACCCCGAAGTATAAGTTCAATTTTTCGAAAATCCAACACTTAAACAAATGTCTGGTTAAATTAACCAGAATTTAAGTTAAATATGCTCTCACTATTTTTTCTGTTTACAGTAACCAGAATTCTGGTTAAGTTAACCTCAAGTTCTCATTAAAACAATCAGAATTATGATTATTTTAATCACAAAAAATAATAAGGGCATACTTAAACAGAACTCTGGTTGATTTAACCGGACGTTTTTTAAGTGAAATTTCCCCATGTTAATTAAATGAAAATTGAAAAATTTTGGGTGGTAGCTTGCCCGCTAGAGTGAGAAAAATTTGCAATGCGTTTTTCGAGGAGGTTGATGGGGGTAGCGTGCTTCCGGGAAAAAATTACCCTACCACCCTGAGAGGCTCCCTATTAAGAGGCTCGACATTATCTAACTTTCCAATCTCATTTTTCTTCATGCATCATGATGATATCAATATAAAGCTATCAAAGGGCGGTCACTGAACCCGAATATAAAATCGGATTTTTAAGATGTGCCAAACTAGATGTGTCCTTTGGAGTTTTATTTGTTGTTTCATACTGCACGAATGTTTGGAAATTTTGAAAATTATCATCATTATCATAATCAGTATCATCATAATCATACAATATCATAAAGCATAAACGATCTACGTTATAATTAATTACAAAAATAAGTATAATTATATGGGCTGCCGTTTGTGTTTGGTTTCCGAAGTGGTCATTACTGAGTATAACGCGTTGGGTTACAATATTGTCATTATTTTTCGTTACATGCCATTTAATTTCCATCCTGTATTTTCCTCTCCAAATATTATTTTCTTTACTCTTCGCTCTTTGCAGCTGTGAGTGACCTCTCGAGTTTTCACATCAATTCTATTTACGTATGAGTCTTCTTGCTATATTAAAAAAGTTAATTTTATCCATACCCCATCATAATGCTAATGAATGTAAAATAAAAGGGACTGTTTAATATTACAAAAATTTTTGTAAAATTAAGCAGTTAAGTAGAAAGCTTCGGCTAGTATTACGAAAATTTTCGTAATCCGAACGAGCCTCTTCAGACTGATGAAACCACTCTTAAATTTTTATTAAACCTAATAAGTTTCAAGGCATAATATTAATTTGTAAAATATTTTTACAGCTAGGACAGCATTCGAGAAGTTGACTGACTTCGACTATCGAGGAACGACATATTACAGTGTTCGAAATTTGTCCCTTTATGAATGCCAAGGATGGTGCCGAGAAGAGTCAGAGTGCCAGGCGGCGGCTTTCTCGTTCGTCGTCAATCCTTTGGCACCCATGCAAGATACACTTTGTGAATTGCAAAATGAAACTTCCGCAACGAATCCTTCTGCACAACCTCAGAAGGCCGCGAATATGTACTACATGACTAAGCTGCAAATCAGATCCGGTGAGCATTATCATAATCTACATTTTATAAAACTTATATCACTTGTAGATCCTGGTGATTTTTATTAAATTTTATTTGAGTTAGGAGTTCCCAAATAAATTCAATTGCAATTTTTTGAAGTGTTATAAATATTTTATTTCTATCGAACCATTTCTTGATCGAATGTTAATAAATCAAAAGAAAAACAAATAAAACTTTAAGTTTTATTACAGTTTATAAACCAGAATGGACAAAATTACCAAATCACTAAATGGCAAGCACATTCATTGTTAGGTTATTGTTATGTGGGAATTAGAGCCAGTTATTATTTAAGAACTGGTTACATTATTTGTTTTTTTAAGTTTAACTTGTTGTTCGGTCAAATTGTAGCTTTGGACGTTGAGTTTAGGTAGCCTTGATTTGTTGTGTACCATGCGGGCTTGTTGTCGTCCATGGACATTGGCCGATTAATGTTAATTCTTTTTCTTGCGGACCATTGCCCGGTCACGTACTGCGATTGTTAACTTTAGGAAAACTTGTAAACGGTCGTCTACCCCTGCAGGGTCGCGCCGTATAGACTTCATTTCTTCGTGAGTAGTCAAACGTGCGAGTTCTCCTTTTTGTACTCCTTCTCAAGTGCGTTTGACCCACCGACACAGTGTCCAAGTTAGCATTTCGGCTTATGTTGATCCTTCTCGCTCTGTTGTGCTCTCGAGCTGTCCCTCTACTCTTGTATGATGGATCATCGCGTGGGTTTGGATCATGGTCATGTGGATCGCCGCTCCGATAATAGATCATAGTTATGTGGATCACCGCTTATTAGATCAGTCATGTGGATCACCGCTTGGTTGTTGGTTTGTGTGAACAAGTTTGTGGTGAGTTTGCCTTGTAGTGATAAGTTTAGAATTGTAAAGGCTTTTTCCTCCACTCACTGAGTGTAGGTTTTTTATGCCAGGATAAATGAACTTGAGTTCTGTTCGTTACCATAATTAATGGTGTTTTCTTTAGCCTGCTTCTCTCCTCCAAGTCTGAGCTTCTTCCATTCATAATATAACTTAATTACAAAAACAAATTGTGTAAAACTACTGTTTCAATGAAACTTCTATGAATTGTATTTATCGTTAAGAATATATTTAGGAACAAAATAAGTCGTGTCAATGTCCGGTAGACAATAAAATAAGCTACGAATCGTCCACTTAAAAAAACAAGTCCTTCCACGGGATTACATTATGATGTTGGGTATTTCCTCCCAACCCAGGCATCATTCTTTTTTTTTTACCATAACGCATTCTACACAACTCCGCTTATACAGACCCTTTTCTGGAGTACTTCAGCATGGTCAGTCGAGTCGTGTAATACTCTCCGTCAAGGGTTACACTTGCATCGTAGCATGCTAGCAAGTCGTGATTTTGTCACTTCGTCCACCTAAAAGCCCCAAGATTCCGCCGATCCATCGCATTGACTTTATCTTCATTGGCTCCCCCAGCTCTAAAGTGGTCGGCATTGTTGGCCGAGCCATTTTCGGAAGCCCTGGCCGTTCTTTTGCTTTGAACCACACTTATTACAACTATGTTTGAAGTTACCATTGTTGTTGCCACGCGAAGCAAGGAAAATGGGCTCATCCATACTTTTTGAGCCCCGTATGAAAGGATAAGGCTATGTACTCTCAGAGGTTGCCTGGTCTCCCATAATCACCGTTCTAGACACCTCACCCATGCGCAACCCGAGGATGTGTTCGGTGGCTTTATCATAGACCCTTCGGTTTTATTCTAGAAGAAATATATGTATATATCTGACGCTAAGAGAAGTCTAGAGCGGAGAGAGAGGTTGGTCAAAGAAAACCAACAGTTTCTCTCTGAACTATCTCGAGTCTTCCAAGACCCTCCAGTTGCTGTTGAACCTCCCGCCCAAACTAGAGGAGGTCGAAGTTTTTTGGAGAGAAGTATACGAAGTGCAACGTAAACTTGACGAAGACTCAGAGCCTTATATAATATCTGTGATTTCCTGATAACAACACCTGAGGAAGAATGCGCAACTATCACTATCGAGGAAGTGAAAAAAGTATTGAGAGGTATGAAGAACTATTCCGCTCCAGGATAATAATAATAGCTAATCATCTGTCATTTTGAAACTCTGTATCAGTATTGCCAAAACCTTCACCTGCAGCACAAGTGTTCTCTCATATTTTTATAATTTTTTCTGCTGAGATTTTCATGAGAATTTGTTCAAAAATCGAGGTACCTATATCTTTTGGACAGATGGTAAGCAGTACTCCTATTTCAAAAGAAAGTGTGAATGTTGGAGGAAGAACTGTTTAATGTTGAAATGTTTGCGTTGAATGAATTTTTCGACTAGTAAACCCAGTGATTGAAAACTCGCAATCATTAGAAACTTTAATATTACGCAAAAATTATGCATGTATAATGAAGCAATTTAATTTGGAGGATAGAGCTTCTGCCCAGCTGCCTTATAAAATAACTTGTTTGGAACGTTCCTGGAACGTTCCAGGAATGTTCCGTGCTACCAGGGTAATGAAAACTTCTTTACCAATACTAAGAAGTATATTAGATTATATCATATATTACTGGAAAATTATTATTATATTTTATTATTTAAAATTATTGTATCATATTATATTCTTACATTATATGTCTCTCTTAGCCACTTAGCTACGCACACATAAAAGCCAGAGTGCTGCATTTTGCAGGCGCAAAAAACACTACACTTTCAATTACAAAAAGACAAAAATAACAAGACCATTTTCCGGAAAACGCTCTATGTCGAGGCCGGTATAATTTCCTTCAGATTATGTGATAAAAATATTACAATAAATTAAACAATACATCCTTGCAGACGTATTGTGAATCTTGCGAAACTCCTAGTAGTTTGTTGCACCTTAAGGGCATGCAATAATCTCTGACACCACATAATAAGAATTAAGGTTCTAACGCTCTATGTACAGACTATTATACTTTAATTATGCCAAGTTTGGGAAATTAGCATTTTTATAATGTTCGGTATATAATACAAATTTTACTATTACAAAAAATTGTACCTTTAATTTTTTAAAGGGTGATAGAACCCTAATTCTAATTGTACGAGAGTCTGGCATCAGAAGTGTTCTTAATTTACACAATCCTTGAATAATATTACTAGCATTATATTAGTATTATAATTGCGGATATTTTATGTAAAATTGACGGAGTTTTTCTTTTAACTTCACATTTTGAAAATGTTCATTTGACACATTATTACATTCAATTCCCCACACACAAAAACTCTGCATTGAAATTTCGCTTTCAAAGCATTGAGCGGTTCGGCTAGTTGTCCTGCACCCTACAGAAAATTGTACTGACTAAAGTGCGCGGTGTACTGAATGCGTACTGACATATTTTTCGGCGGGACATTTAAAAAGCACATTCTTTTATCAAGCCGATTTGCACTTCAAGAGTAGCTGGATAAATCCAATCTATGAATTAAGAAGAAAACGGTTTTTATCAGCCAATAAAATATGTAACTATATAATATACTAGAGTTATTCATGAATAAAATATATTTAGAAACTTTTGATGGAAATCTGTTTTGAAGCCTTTTAATATTATAATAAATAACAGAACAGACAGATCCCATCATTTGCAGAATCAACTTAAAATGTTTTGCCTAAGACTCTTTGCTATCATATTGTTCATAGTGACCAAAAAATGTAAAATATTTGAACAATTTTTATAAACACATGCATATTTTAACAATTTTTTGATGCAAAGGCTTGATTTTTTACGGAATCAACTTAAAATGTTTTTCCTAAGACTCCTTTCTATCGTATTTTTAAAACTGATCAAAAATGTTAATTACTCAAATAATTTCTATAAACAAATGCGTACTTGGACCATTTTTTTCAATAATAGGCTTGATTTATTTTGCGGAATTAATTCGAAACATCTTTCAAGAATCTAAGCTATAATATTTTTAATAGTGACAGAAAATGATAATTATATAACGATTTTCATAAACAAATAGTCATTTTGACGATTTCTTCATGAATAGATCTAGTTTCTTTTTAATCAATGCGAAATATCTTGAAAAAGAATCCTTGCTGTCATATTTTTTATAGTGACCTGATATATGACAGCAAGGATATTCTTGTTGACAATGGACAAAAGTCTAGTGACCGCTCAATTCTTCATGAATCGTAATTTTCTTTTTAATGTTTGGCAAAACTTCTGGTAGAAGTTCGCACGGTGCAATCTTGGATTTATTTATACAGAAATTTTTGCTTGAAGCTTCAACGCATTATCCATAAACAAAAGATATGTAATTACTTAAAAACAACCTAAACTTCAAATGCATGCATCCATCCAAATGATGATTAAAAATATGCTTGTGACTCAGTTAATTTTCAAAGATCTGTAAATTGTTGAAGGAGCACCGTGAAATATTTTGATATATCATATGTGCTATCATTCTACAAATACTTACATGACCATGAAAAACATGTGAACACCTTCCATTAATTATTCAATTTTGTACGATTTTGTTCTACGAAATTTACACTGTCAAATTTTGTTTATATCTCATCTTTCAAGTTCGTTTGTCTTATGAAGAGGAATTAATCACGACCAACCAGTGGTCCAAAAACGTGATTGATATGAAAACACAAAATAAACAATTTATAACCGATATTACTACACCATTTTAATTAAACCATTAAGCCGTTTCCCTTTCGGGGTAGGCGTGACTCACTCGTTGGGCAGGCGAGTAGTGTAAGGAAGTGGTTATAGAATTTTTATATTGATCTAGAATTCACGTGTTATTTATTTAAATAAATGATATATTTGTTTCGTTAGTCGTCCATCCTGCATTCTCTTAACATGCCCGAACCATCTTACCCGATTTCTTTCCCATGTGTCAAATAGCATCTCTTCCGCACCACATTCTTTAAGGATTATCTCGTTGCTCACTTTGTCCATCAGAGTTTTCCCACATATTATGCGCAAGAATCTCATGTCAATCGCGTTAATTTTACTCTTATC
>JAAAKG020116959.1:0-15225 GCA_010014905.2 Druon quercuslanigerum
ATGTTCGGCTAGCTTAACGTTAAGCTAGCGCAAACATTATTTTTTACAAAAAATAATAGAGCCCTAAATTCGAGACTACGTGCCGAAATTAGTCCTTAAGGAGTCCTAATCCTAAATTATGAAGAAGGTTTCATCTCGATACCTCAATAGTGTTGTGCCAGCTCAAGATAGGTGGTACCTCTTCATTGACTCGTGCTCAACACAATCTAAGAATTCTTGTATTTCTTCAAGCATTATTTATCTAATTTTCTAATTACGATATTTTCAAAATTTCAAGCACTTTTAGACCTATCCTAAAGTCACAGACTCGGTCAAGGAAAATTTCCAGGAATTTTTTTTTCCGTGTATGCTTTCTAATTTCAACAATTTTCCACATCAATGAATAATGAATTAATTTTTAAATTATTCATCAAAATTTTAAAAATTCCACATAAATAACTTGAGAATCAACGATAAAACATTTTTACCTGTCTGATTATACAGAGTTACGCATGGATTTGTCAAGTTGGAATAACTTGAAAAAACTGCTGTTCGAGAACATCGCATTTAAACTTGGCACGTGTCATAAGCGCACACCTGTTATACTTTTTCTTCGAACATGAAACATACACTTCAACCACTTCCGGTTGCTTTCGGGACACGAATCCCAGATCCCAGACCCCAGATCCCAATTTCATCTCCACTCGAATCTCAAATCCGAAAATAATCATTTCATAAACTCTTGACTAATTAGAAAAACGCGAATAACACCCAATCAGAAATTACCGGCCATATGCCCACACATACTTATATTTCTCAAAGGAATCTGCAATTTTCGGAATGTTTATTTAGCAACAATTTACAAACTCCAAAATACGAAAAATAATTATTGAAGGTCTTACGGCCTTCATTAAATTAAATGGAATAAAAACGAAATTACTAGAAAGATTACGTTTTTTCTGAAAAAGGCACGCAGTTTTAGCCTAAACGTGGAATATTAATAAACGATTATTCTTCTAGAAATTTCGTGTTATATTCCTTTTAATTTAATGAAGACCGCGAGACCGACGAAAATTCTTACTCATATTTACATTAACGGTCGAAGAAATGGTTGATTTGATGCTTATCAAATCTAGGGGCGGCCCGGCCCCCCTGTAATTGAAGAAAACTTAAAATTGATAATTAAATTTTCCTATTCCTCAATTTTTATCAGTTAAAAATTTCAGAAAGAAACGAATTTTCTATTTAAAAACAATTGTTAAAAATGTTACATTTATACCATTTTATATGCAAATTTAACAAAAATAAACATTTTAGTCCACAAAGACTTTTTTTTAAGTACATTTTTTCAAAAACGGATCGTGTCATTGACATTATTATAATAGTCACATAAAGTAATCTTAAAAAGTGATTTATTGTAAAAGCGTACCAAATTGTTTAACAAATGTCACTTTTTTCATATTTTGCTACCAAATTTGGTATATAAAGAAGTGGAGAAAACCAAAGTTCCGGTCGGCAGGCTTTTCCGAATTTAATGCACTTTCATTTCTAAAAGCAATTGAAAATCAGACGTAAAATTGAAAGGCTATATTATGCTGCACAAAGAAAATGCATTTCATCGGATTTTGGGCCAGGCCTCATTAAAGGCCTGCAGTTTACTTTAAATTATGTAATTCAAAATTTTAAAGGATTTTTAATCCTTGGAGAGATTTAACCAAAGATCGTCTGGTTGAGGAGAGAATCCGAGTAATCGGAGTTAAGCTTCACGATTTTCAGATGTTTTTTGTTATAACAACAATATCCATGGACGACAGACCAAAATTGGATAAAATAAAAAATAAAACCCCTCTCGGCTGTTCATAACAACGTTACAACGTATTATTTTATCATATCTTACCTTGGGCTAATTGATATCTTGATATGAATTTCGTGGAACGTGCCTATTTGGATTTGATAGGATCAATGGAAATAAAGTTTCTTCCCTCTATACTTCCCGCGTTTTTTTGTTTTTGATGATGCAGTTTTTTTTTTTTTTTTTTTTTTATCAAAATCACTAAAAATACGAAGCACTTACAGTTTGACAATAAAATGAATTTATCAATTAGCAATAGCCAGTTAGTGAGTCGATCGAACACTTGACACACAAAGTGAGAATTGAGAAGCCCGCGAAATTAAAAGGGCTATCAGCAGTCAGTGAGTTAGAGAGTTGCCGGTCTTTTGACTAACGGTCACGAGTCACGAGTCGCGAGAAGGTTGTTCATACAGGTTAGGTTCTGCTGAGTGCTGATGTTCTGTTGAATGTTTGATAGAGAGAAGAGAACGCTAAGTCTAAGTACTGACAGTGACAACACAACACTGGCAGCGCTGGCAGCACTGGACTCTGAGTGGTAACGGGGTAATCTCGAATTCGCTACTTCCGCCAACTTCCGCTCACCCTTAAGCCTTAACAAGTTTCAGGCTGGGTGGGAGAAATCAAAGATGTCTGCATGCCGAGGGCCAAACAATAATATCAATTGCATATAGGTTAAAACTTTATTTTTCTCATAACTTGTAACAAAAAAATGATTTTTCACCACACGTATTTTTGGCTATTATTTATTGACTCCCTGGAATAATCTCGATGTTCATATCATATATAGCGTATATAGCGTATATAGCGAACCTTGTGTCAAGTATAAATTCAATTAGTAATAATGATACCTAGAAGTGATTTTTTAAGGCTGGAAAAAACAGGACATGGGAATTTTACACTGTACAGCTCTTCCCGTTCCTAAAAATCATCTTCGAATGTAAAATCCCCTTTTCCAGCTCTACCAGGCCTAAAAATCACCCGTTTATGTAAAAATCTCTTTGACGATTTTGGGGTTGAGGAGAGCTTGCTCAGAGAGATTTTACATATTAACGGGTGATTTTGAGGTCTGGGAGGCGAGCTGGAAAAGAGAATTTTACACTCGAAGGTGATTTTTAAGACTGGGAAGAGCTGGACAAGAGAATTTTACATTTAGTGATGAAAAAGTGGATTTTACAGTTCCCGGTAACAACGAGTTGACTGGGGAGCATAGATTGGCATTAGGAGATTTTAGCATTGAAAAAATTGTACACTTTAATGCCTATGAATCGAAACAAATTCAGTTTTTGTCTAATGCTATTCTTGGTATTCAAAAGTTTTCGTTCGAATCATTTTGAATCCACACAAAAAACATTACAATGCCGTGCAATGCCTTCAGTGGTCGGATGTATGAAATGGAACCAATGCCATTGAATGCCGTTGAATTACCAAATAAGTCGAATGCCATTTAAGGCTTCTCTGACCAAATGTATTGAATACAATCAATGAATTCGAATGCCATATAATCCACTTCAATGCTCTTTTTTTACAGGGCGGTTCGCTGAGTATCGTCGAATGGGATTAAGTGGCATAAACTCATAGGCATTACAATCAAATCACTGTAATTCCTTCAAGTTTATGCGCACTGACAATGACTGAAACGAAGCGAGTTTTATACAGTAAAGTGCATTTAATGGCATTTCGGACAAGAATGCAATTTGTACGCATTTAAAGGCATTGAAATAAGAGCTGAATATAAAAATTTTACTCGCAGGGATAAATTGTGAGGCTGGAGGGAGTTAGAGAGTTCAAACATATGTAGAAGTGAATTTTGGTTCTGGGGAGAGCTAGAAAAGGGTATTCTATACACTAAAGGGTTATTCTTATTGTATTTTTCTGAGGTGAGCTAGAGAAGGATTTTACAGTTAAGGGGTAATTTTTAGGGCTACGGAAAGAGCTAAACAACAGAATTTTACATCTAATTGAGGTGACTTTTGGTAGCGCAAAGTGCTGTATATAAGCGGACATTAAACTTGAGGTGATTTTTGGGGCTAAGGAGAACTGAACAAAAGAATTTTACGCTCTACGGTGTTTTTTCACTCAGGGATGGTTGTTTGCGCCTGAGGAGGGCTAGAAAATGCGGGTAATTTTTGGGAGGCCCAGTGCGTGTGGAAATGTAAACCCGACTTGGTCCTCGGTGTGCAGACATCTTGCCAGGTGACGTCACAGCTTGAAATACCCATTCGCACTTTCGTTCACCCTTAACTTTACCCGTTTTGGCGCCATCACACGGCACTTGATTCAACTATTTTCAAAAATTGACCTGTCTGGATTGATTTTCATATTCAATTTTTATTGCATATCAACGGCGAAACTGCACGCAAAAAGTGGCATACCATTATCTATAATAGGAGCAAAGAGTGCCATTTATAATTGAATAATTTGATCTATGAAATGACTTAAAGCCTGCCACCCAAACATTTCGGTTATTGGCCATTATTGCCATGCGAGATGATAATGAATACTATTTCCAATCATTTTTTCCAGTTTATTAAAATGGAAAATTTTGCAATTTTTTGTTGTGGAAACGTGTTTATGGAAGTAGTTTCTCTCACATATAATTCAATACATGGTATTGCCGGTTTTTTTACTCGGCGATAGTTATGATTTGCATAGTAATAATAAAAAGTGTAATAACTCAAAATAAAAGTAGCCCTTTCGACGACTTGAATAAATTGTTTCTTGTTCGTAAACATGGTAATTTTTGACGATAACGCGAAACCTCTTTTCCGCCTAGTACAGATGATTCTACAAAAGAATTCCGTTTTCCTCTTGATTGATTTTCATTTCTTCAGGACATTAAAATAATAATAATTAACGTATACTGTATGGACGAATATAATAATGGTTGAAATTGTAACTTGTTCAAACCAAAATTGCTACATGCTTTATATTTGCCCATATAGTTAGTATACTAGAATATCCTCATTTCTCAACTTTACTAATCAACACGACGCAGATTCTATAATTAGATGATGGAACCCCTTCAAACTGACCATCCGCTGTAAATATTTACACCCACTCTCGTACCTACCTATATGTAGATTTCCACATTATTTGTACAGATACATCAACTCATACCTGGAGCTCAACTCACCGATGTACTTTACTCCCTCACACTGCATTGATCTAATTTCTAAAAGGCGAACGCGAACGCGAAGGCGAGCGCAAGCGCTGCCAAGCGCCGGCAGACCGCTGAGAGTCGTCATCCATCTCTCTCTGGCTGCTTCAAATTTCCTTCAAATTTCCTTCATTTTGCTCCATCGTCAATCTCGCACTGTTATTATTCTTCGTTTCTTCCAATGGTACTAATCGTACCAAAACTGTGGCGAATACAGTAAAAAGAGAGTAAAAAGAGAGCAAAAAGTGTCCTAAAGTAAGAACGGCATCTATGTTTGAGTTGATGAGAAAAGGCTAAACGAAAGAAGGTAGCAAATTTTTTTTTGTCAGAGGATGTTTAGTCATCACTCGACTAAGAGTTATATTTTTTTCTTGAGCCATGGATCAACAACTGAATGAGGAGAATGGATCACCCTCGATTTCCAAGGCAGAGGACAATTTGTCCAATAGTGATGGACCCTTGCTTAAAAAACGAGAGATTTCGAGGGACCCTAGTTCTACGAGGTGAGCACTTTTCCAATTACTTGACATTTCTACAAATTCTACATGAATGTTTCCTCTTTTTCTGCAAAGTGTTAAAAGTGATTAAATTCCTTCAGGGATAATTTGCGATCATCAATGGGGGCTGTATTCTCATCGTCACTGATTCGTCGTGAACACAGGCGAGAAAATTCGTGTGATGTTGTGAAAAAATACTCAGAAAATGAAGAAAAGCAAACAAACAATTGCTTGTGGATGATGACGCTCATTCTGGGCATCATTGGACTTTGCAATCTGCTTTTAAGCGCAACAATCATTATTGTGCTCCGAGTAAGTCAAGGAATGGAGGCACTGGAAGTCATCCCAGATGAAAATCTCGTCAAATTTTATGGAAACACTGACCTGGATAGAGTAAGTTCGAAAATATGATTTTTTTTTTTTTTTTTTTTTTAATAATCAACGCATTCATGCTAGAGTGTTCCTTCGCGTGAGCATAACGGATGCAGCCGATAACGTTTTAATTGATATGAACCTCTCATTGCAATCCTGTTTAATCCTATGATGATTTCTGTCAATGAATTAATATACGGAGAAAAATCCCTGTAAAAAGAAGAACATTCACTGTAAATTGAAGAACATTAATGACTGTAAATCTAAAAAAATTCCGTGTCTGTCCGAATGGTCATTTAACAGCATTCGAATGTATTGATTGTATTTAATACATTCGGACAGAAAAGTGTTAAATGGTACTCAACTTATTTGATAATTCAACGTCATTGAATGGCACTGGTTCCATTCTGTAACCTCCAATCACTGAAGGCATTAAAAAGAAGCCAGTTTAGTGTCATATTTTTTTGTAGATGCAAAATGATTCGAACGAAAACTTTTGAATACCAAGGAGCGCATTCCGACAAAAGTGGAATTTGTTTAGGTACATAGGCATTAAAGTGTACCATTTTTTCAATGCCATATAATCTACTTGAATTATCTCCTTTTCACAGGGAAAGTTTCTTCCAACTCGGAACTTTTTTTTTTAATGCAAAATGCATTCAGGGAAATTCGTAATATTTCCTCTCACGACCAAATGCGCAAAATTTTTAAATAAAATGAATGTTTTTTGTTGTTGTAATATCTGATTGAGATATTTTTAACCTATTGTTTTTGATTTGAAGAATGATTTTAAGGAGAAATAGCAATAGTGACACTAATATTGTTCGTACCAAGGTATGCCTGGAACGTGGAATCTGCGAGGGGTACGGCGACGAGCCAGTCGAACTCCTGGGCGACGACGGCGGAGTCAGCATTGACGTGATCAGCCGAATCCGTGGCGAGCCTCGCTCGAGTATTCAGGTCTTTCCAAACGTGACCTCAGTTTCGCGAGTCGACTCTTTCGAAATCAAAGACCCCCGAACAGGAAACCCCTACTTTTCCACCAACTTCCCGAACTTCGGCCTCCCTGACGGAGTGGTCAGAATCGACGTGAACGCGGCGGAAACTCGCCGGGTCGCAGCTCCGATCAACGAGAGCCTCACTCTGGAATCGAAGCAAAAGATTGTGCTCAACGGCGCAGAAGGCGCGACCATCGAGAGCAAGAGCATCATCTGGACAGCCAACAACGACATCTTCTTCGGGAGCACAAACGGAGACATCGTGATCGACACTAAACATGGCTTGTTCATTGACGCCAAGAAAATTCCAATTGTTCCCACTTATCTGCCAAATCGAGTCGACGTCAGCGGCCAGTACAAGGTCTGCGTCTGCATGCCGCAGGGCAAGCTATTCCGCATTCCTATCAAAGCTGGAGGGAGTGCAAGAGTGAACTGCGCTCGAGTCTCGAGCAACCCCGGAGTGGATCCCTGCCA
The DNA here is from genome assembly GCA_010014905.2 of Druon quercuslanigerum. NCBI lineage: Eukaryota > Metazoa > Arthropoda > Insecta > Hymenoptera > Cynipidae > Druon > Druon quercuslanigerum. The sequence continues at coordinate 7,330 of JAAAKG020116959.1, forward strand.
GTGAAGGGGAAACGGGAAATCTAGTCTTCTTTTTATACTTTTTTTATTTACTTCTTAGACAGACAGACAGACAGACAGACAGATCGATCGATCAATCATCATCTTAGCTGTCGAAGAAATGACGCAAGTGTACAAAAAGTCACTAGAGTAGAATGACAACATGACAAGATATCAATTGTTACTGCACTTAAAAATTGTCAATAAAGTTGTTCAATTTGTAATAAAGATTCACGACACACAATTCTTTCTTTCTTTCTTTTTTTTTCCATAATTCACTCGAGTACAAAAGTGGTGTGAAAGAGAGAGACAGAGAGAGAGAGAGCGAGAGAGAGAGAGAGTTTACTAGATTAGACACTCGCTCGCTCGCTTGCTCGCTTTTTTTCTCGCTCTTTGCTTATTATCCAGTTATCATCTCCTCGTTGGCCTCCTCCATGTCCTCCTGCTGCTGCTGCTCGGCCTCGGTTGGTGGTTCGTAGGCTTTTTCAAGGGGACTCGCGACCACGCCTCCGGCCCAGACGCTCATCTCGACGGCCAACTTGTTGGTGCCTTCGAGCAGAGGTCTGTATCCGCCGTGAGCGAGAACTCGCAGCAGGGTTTGGGCTGTCAGACAAACAAGGTCCTGCTGCTCCAGAGACATTGCTGTGTGCACTCTGATGTTTCCTCCCTCGCAGGGATCAGAAATTCCTGCAACAAGTTAGAGGGTTAGAGTTAGAGGGCCAACTTTTATCCACGACATTTTTTCCAGCTCAATATTCTTAAGAGAGAAGAGGAGAGCTTGATCGAGTGAAAATTATTGACCTGCAGATCCCGGAAGGAAGAGTCCAGAAGAGAGAAGTTGAAGAACCCTTCGGTAGGCTTGATTGATCGGCAGAGCCTGTCTGCTCGGATTGTTCATGATTGCATTGTGAGCCAAGAGATTCAGCATCCATGGTGAGAGCGGTTCCAGTCCCTCGAATCTGGCTCGCAAGTCTCTCAGCAAACGAATCAGGACTTTGATACTCGAGTGATGTGCGTTCTCCTCGAACCATCGTGAGTGTCTGATTGCTGCCAGGTGACCTGCAAAAAAATCCCACAAAAATACTACATTAAACTTACTACTAACTAGCTTCAATTAATCAATCAATCAATCAGTCAATCAAGAAAAATGAAAGCACGCATGTATGTATGCATTTCAAATTCAACAAGATCTTGTCAAAACAATTTAATTAATTAATTTAATTTGGTTGAGTTTAATGATTTTGCTTAAAGTAGGTCGATCGTTTTGTAGAAAATTGATCTTTTTAGGTTGGAAATTCAACAATTTGGTTATAAAAATCCAACTATTTTCTTTAAATTGTAGTCATTTGAATGAAAAACTAAAATGGCTGATTGATAATTCGGCCACTCAGTCATATTTCTACCAATTCTAATAAAAAACATGTTCAGTATATACACGGTAAAAAGCCGGGTGGAGGGGGATACCAAATAGCCTGGAACCAATGTTGTCCACGTGGGCTGGAACTTTATCGGTCCGAAAATGGAAGTACGGTAGTTGAAGAATTTGCTTGGGACCAGCTTGATTATTCGGCTAGTGAAGGCCCGACGTTCCAGTATCGAGACGAGACAGACAACATTGCTTCTGCGGATGCGGAACTCTATGAGAGTAGTAATCCAACAGAAGGATCTCGTGCTGTTCTACGCTGGTATGGCAGGAGTTCGGAAAAAGCCGGACACGATGCTAGACTAGCTAGCTACAGATGAAAGTTCCTGAGCTCGACCGACTGCGCTTCGGACTGCACGAGATCCTTCTGTTGGATTACTCTCATAGTTCCGCATCCGCAGAAGCAATGTTGTATCGTCTCGTCTCGATACTGGACCGTCGGGCGTTCGCTAGCCGAATAATCAAGCTGGTCCCAAGCAAATTGGACTACCGTACTTCCAATTCGGACTCCCATGTATATACTGAACATGTTTTTTATTAGAATTGGTTGAAATATGACTGAGTTGCCGAATTATCAGCCATTTTAGTTTTTCATTCAAATAACTACATTTTAAAGAAAATAGTTGGATTTTTATAACCAAATTGTTGCATTTCCAACCTAAAAAGATCAATTTTTTACAAAACGATCGACCTACTTTAAGCAAAATCATTAAACTCAGACAAATTAAATTAATTAATTAAATTAATTTAATTTAATTAATTTAATTTAATTAATTCAATTGTCAACGAAATAATTGAATTTTTAAGAAGACAGTTCCATTAAAAAAAGCTGAATTTTAATTCCAAAAGGAGGAATTTTAGGTCCCAATAGACGAATCTTTAACAATATGGATGAATTTTTAACCAAAAAGTATGAGTTTTTACCAAAATACTTGAATTTTCAACCAAATAGTTCAATTTTTAACAGAATAGTGGAATTTTCGACAAGAAAAATACATTTTCAACCAAATAATCGAATTTTCAATCTTCAAGTAAGTAATTAGCAACCAAGAAAATTAATGTTCAATACAGTTGTCCAACTTTTAAGCAAATAATACCAATTTTCTACAAAATATTGAACTATTTTGTAGAAAATTAATTCTCTGCTAAAAAGATTGTATTTTCAACGAAATATTTATTTTTCAATGAAAAAGATGAATTAATTACTAAAATGATCCATAGTCAATTGCAATACTTGAATTTTTAAGGAAAAAATTTGATTTTTAAACAAGAGAATTATATTTCAGAGGAAAAATAATTTTCCAGCAAGTAAGACGATTTTTAAATTAAAGAAGACCCACTTTTGACTAAACAGTTAAATTTTCAACCAAACTAATGAATTTTTAACTAAAATGATCCAATTTTTATCTCAAGTAAATGAATTTTAAACAAAAAGATGAATTTTTCAGAAGATTTCAATTTCGAAAAACGTAGTTTTATTTTTAACCAGCATGATGAATTTTTAACTGAAATGATGAATCGTCAACTTAAATAGATGAATTTGCAACCAAAAACATGAATTTTCAAATAAACTGATGAGTCTCATTAAATTTCAAAGGAAAAGTATTATTTTCAGCCCAGAAGATTCATCTCTGCCAAAAAGTCCAAATTTTACACTAAAGATCATTCTTGAACCAAATATTAAATAGTTTTATTTTAAGTAAAAGATAAATTTTCAATTAAAAAAACAAAACATAAAAATAAATTTTCAAGCAAATAGTTAAAGTTGCAACTGGAATAGTTAAATTTTCAGTAAAAAAGAATAATTTTCAACCAAAGAAAAAAAGGAATTTTTAACAATAGAGCAACTGTCCGCCAATTAATTAAATCTTCATTCAAAAGAGATGAATTCGGAACAAAAAATGTGTAATTGTTGATATTTCAAACCAAGTAATTTTCAATTATTAATAAAAAATTATGGATTTCAACCAAAAAGAATAAATTTTGAACAAAATACATGAATTTTGAAATCCAAAAACTTGAATTTTCAACTAAAACCGAAAAATTAAAAAAAAAAAAAAAAAAATAGTTGAACTTTCACTCACAAAAATTGATTTCAAACAAAAGAACGTGTTATTCAATTTAATATTGCAGTTTAAAAAAATTAACTAGGCTTTTGAAAAATTCCTTCACTTAAAAACAAATTCCGTATCATTTCCAGGTATATACAAATCCCCTGACAATTTCAGATTTTCCCGGTAGGGTAGACACCCCGAAATAATTTACAAAAAACTTGAATTTTCAATCAGAAAATGTGAATTTTTAACCAAATGGTATATTTTCGCTAAATAGATGAATTTTTTATCAAAATAATAAAACTTGTAACTCAAAAAGAAAAATATTTAACAATACATTTGAATTGTCCAACCCAAAATACATTTGTGTTTTAAATAGTTAAATTTTCACCCACAAAATATGAATTTTTAACAAAAAACAATCGATTCTCAATCAATAATGTAACAGTTAAAACTTTAGTTAAAAAATTACTTTTCAAACAAGATTGTCAGCAAAAAATTATCAAGTTTTAGAAACTTAAATAAAATTTTGGTTACAATTTAAGAACAAAAAATCGGGAATAAATTATTAACTTTGAAATAACTTTGATTGGAGCTTCGTAATTTTCACCATGATAAAATCTATTGTTAAAAATGTGGTTTTCTACATTAAAAAAAAAACAAACAAAAAAATTATAAATCAAATAAAACCTAATTGAGAACCTGTTCTTTCTTTATAAGAATACAAATTCCGGGACCATGAGCAAAATTCAAGGACTTTTCCAGGTTTTCAAGGTTTTTAAGGATTTCCAGGACGCTAAACATCCTGGTTAATATCGGTCTGGAAAAAAACTTCGGATTGTAACTTATTCAAAAGTATTGCCCTGCCAATGCGAAGCAATCATTCTTAAATCATTCTGACAGTCCCTGTGGGAAAAAATATGCGGACCGAACGGTACTTTTCGTAAAGCTCAAAGACCAACAAATTCAGGGAAAATTCAGAACAAAATTTCGGAACAATTCAATTTACATTCAAAAGAATTCAAATGGACATTGAATTTAGTAACTTTTAAATGAGTTCAGAAAAAATCACGGGAGTTCAAAGGAATTTGATCAAATGCCTGACAATTTCAGTCCGTGGTTAATAATACACTTTTGGATCAATTAAATAAAAAGCATTTAAAATTTTTAAAAATCTACTGAAATGAGTAGAATTTAGACGAATGAAAGATAATTAAAAAATTCAAGAAAATTTAAGAGAAATTAAAGGAATTGACTAATGGCTCCAAAAAAATGAAATAGAATTTTATGAATTGAAACTTTTTTTCTTTAAAAATTGAAAAAATCCATTTACTTTTTTTACAATCAAATTTTAGTAAATTTAGAATAATTTAAGGGAAATGAGAAGAATTCGATTAAATTCATAAAAAAAATCAAGCTGCATATAAAAAGCAATCAAGCGAATTGTAAATCCTTGAAGAATATGAAAAAACTAATTGAATTTAGTAAGTTTGAAATGAGTTTAGACAAAATTAAAGAGAGTTCAAAAGAATTTGATAAAATGCCTAAGAATTCAAGGTAAGTTTACAAAACTTCAAGATGAATTAAACAAAAAAAAGTTTCTAAACATTTATTGAATTGAGTGAAATTGAGTGAAATTGCGTGAAATTGAGTGGATTTAGAAGAATTGAAAATAATTTAAAAGAATTCAGGACGAATTCCAAATAAAATTGCACAAAATAGTTTAAAATCTCTTCAAACCTTTCAAACTCTACAAAAACCTTCACTTCTTATGAAATCAGTACGAAATGTTTCAATTCCCTTAAAATCCCTTTAAATATTTTAAGGGACCAATTTAATAAAAAAATGTAATTCAAAAAATCAATTGAATTTAAAAAAATTCATGGTGTCTTGCAAATAAAAATTTCAACTCTCTTCAAATCTTAGAAACTCTACAAAATACCCCACTTCTCGTGAATAAATTTGGTAAAATCCATTAAAATATTATAAAATTCCGTGATATTTTATGATGATCTTTTCTGAAAGAATGGAGAAAGTACTAAGATACTTTGAGAGCTTTAAAATCCCTTAAAATCCACTAAACTCATTGAAATCTTATAAAATACTGTTAAAAGTCTTTTAAAATATCCATATGTTCCGAAATTCTAGAAAATTATGTATCTTAAAAATATTTCAAATACTTTCAAATCCCTTCAAATTAATGCAATTAATTTTTTTTAATTCCTTGGAATCTTTAAATATTGCAAAACATTTTAAATTAAAAACTCCTGAAAATAGATGCCTTGGAGATTTTAAAAATATAGCCGAAAATCTTAAAAATTCTTTCAAATTATTGAAATAATCTATTAAAAATTTCTCGGAATATTTCGTAAAATCCCAAGAATTGAAGATAATTAATTGAATAAAAAAAGGTAATAAATATATAACTACTGAACTGAATAGTGAAGAAGAACCCATGAGTTAATTTATTGAAAGAAAACTGACAAATCCGCTCATGAAAGAAAGAAGCTAAGCTTTGAGCTTATTATTGAATGTTTTTAAAAGTTCCACTATGGGCTCAAACCTTCAAAATAGGGGACCGTACCGAAATTACGTAACAGCTCAATGCGGGGGAAGCGGGTCAGGTCAGTCCTTCTTCGCTCATGTACTAGTCATTTTTCGAAATTCACCAAAATTTTCTTCTCAGGATTATCATTTTAGTAATTAATTTTACCATTTGCTTGACAATTTTCCAACCTTCTTCAAAAGAAATCCCTTTTGCTTACAAATTCAAATCTATTGTTTATTCAAAATTCGCCTTTTTCGGTTAAAAATGTTCATCTTTTTTTTGCACAACTTTAAACTTTTGCTTAAGATTCATATTCTCTGGCTGAAGAGTCAACTGAAATCTATTTTAGATGAGAACTATTTTTTCGGAAAATTCTTCTTTTTCAATTAAATATTCACGTGTTTTATTAGAATTTTCGTTTAAGCTGGACAAAAATCCAACTGTTTGCTTGAAAAGATAACTTATTGTTTCCAATTATTATTTCCGGGTTAAAAAATCAACTTGAATCTTCTATGGACAAAAATTATTTTATCCAAGTTTTTCTTTTCTTTTATCTGTTTCGGAAGAAATTTCATCTTTCTTGAATAAAAATTAAATTCTTCGCTTGAAAATTTAACGTCTTTTTAAGAAAATTTGTCTTTAGGATTTTAAAATTTACCTGCTTTAGCAGAAATTACATTTTTATGGGATAAAAAAGCAAGTCTTTGGTTGACCATTAAACTTTTTTGTTAAAAAAACATACTTTTTAGATAAAATTCCAATGTTTTGTTGAAAATCTAACTATTTCATGGAAAAATTTACTTTTCGTTTAAAATTAAGATTTTGGTTTTAAGAAAGGACTGAAACTTTTCTGGTTGAACCTTTAAATTAAATTTTTAAAAAGTATTATTTTTTATTAAAACTTCTTTTGTTTTAGTATAAATTTCATCTTTCTTCGATAGAAGTTAAAAACTCATATCTTATAACTTTATCTGGCTTAAGAGAAATTTCATCTTTTTCGATATAAATGCAACTATTTATGAGAGAATTTAACATTTTTGATCAAACGTCCTTTTTTGTTTAAAATTCGTCTTTTTAGATTTGAAAGTTTACCTATTTTGTTAAAAATTAATTTTTTTTTAATTGACAATTCAACTACTTGGGTAAAACATACACTACATTGTTAAAAATTTAATTTTTTTAAATACTTATGTCTTTGCTTCAAAATTTTACTGTTTAGCCGAAAATGCTCCTTTTTTAGTAAAAAAAAAAAAAAAAATAATAATAATAATAAGTTTCGTGGTTTGAAATTTCATGTTGTTAGCTAAAAATGCATCAGTTTTCTGTAAAAATAATGTTTTTGTTCAAAAGTCATATTTTGGTTTGAAAAATCAATTTTTATAGGAAAAAATCGTCTTTTGGCTTGTAGGTTCAATAATTTAGATAAAGTTTTATTTCTTTCTGGAGTAAAAAATCATTATTTTTTCAAAATTCGTCTGGTTTACAAATTGTTTTTTATTTGTTATAAATTTTATGTTTTTGGATTGAAATATATTCAAATTCAACTATTATGTTCAAAATTTAATTATTTTGTGAAAAGTTGAAGTATTTAATTTTGTTGAAATGTCATCTTTTATTGTAGAAAATACATTTTTTGTTTTAAATAAATTAATAAATTTTACATTTGTTTTTGAAATACTGTTTAATTTCGTTTATAAAAAATTCTATTTGAAAAATATTATAAGATTAAAACACTGCTGTATTTTAAGATTAATTATCACGGAAAATGTAAAATTAGTCAAGGAAAAATGAGGGATTTTTGAAAATAAAGTAGCATAACATTTTTGGAAACTAAAAATTACGTACAGTAATAGAGGAGGGGAGGGAGGGGGAGG
>JAAAKG020116970.1:0-15224 GCA_010014905.2 Druon quercuslanigerum
ACGTTACACTTTATCAATATTGCTTGAGACAAAACATACAAAGAGTTTCTATACTGCATTAATTACAGTTTTCAAATAATTTGTTACTTCGTAAACCAATTTTATGAAGAGTTACATACCCACATCAGGTATTTATGATGTAAGAAATAAAGCTTTTTCTATGAAAATGGCCGGAAATTACTCGAAAATGACACCTTGTTGTCGTATTTAGACAGATAATAATGAATCTGGATGATTTTTGAACAAACAAAAACTATACTCTGAACTATTTTTATATATAAAAAATTGGTTCTTTAAATATAATTAAAAATAAATAATAATTTTCTAACCTTCTAAACACATTTTTATGAAAATCAATAATTGTTCTGTTAATAATAATTCGCTGAAACAATTTTTATCATAATAGATATTTTCAAATAGCAAACTCCATTTTTCTTTTAAAAATTTAGGACCAATTAGTAGGCGTTCAATCGGTGCTATCAATTGATAAAACTATTGATAATGTTTTAACCCTTAATGGTTAAACAGGGTTAATCACAACTCGCAGGCTTTCCGATTTTTTTCCGATTGTCAAAGTTTTCTTTTCAAGTTTTGTGTTGTTTCAGCATCACTCATAATTTTTGTTCAGACAAAAATATCTGAAGGTGTATTTGGAGGTGCGATCGCTCAGGGTTAAACAAGCTTAATTAACAAATGTATTCTTTGTCTATTTTTAACATTTAAACTTTATTCTTTTGACGAATTCAACTCAAAATAACTTATTTTTTAACTTTTTTGGCACTTGAAAAGTAATGAATTAATATTGTAACAATTTAATAAACCATTTTATTTCGTCTGATGTCATTTTTAGTAAATTCCATACTGAAAATGAAATTTTAGTTTGAATATGGATGAGATCAGAAAAATTTGTTTCCAACATTTCTATTAGCAATAAAAACAATGATTCGCTAGCCAAGTATGTAAAAAAGCTTGAAAATGATTTATTAGCACTTGATTACGTTACAAAACGAAGCTTAAGTTTTGGAAAATAGAAACTCATAGGATTTGTCAATAAAGTTTGCTTAAGCAGTCCTGAGTTTTTATAAACTGATAACAAGGAGTTATAAGTAAAAAATCTGCCGTTAATTCCTCGACAAAAAGCGGATTTTTTTTAGATTGTATATGAAAAGCCGGTTACGGAAAAAAATTGGCAGTACGGAAAAAAACTGTCAGTACAGGAAATAAAAAAGCGGCACCTGTAAACAAAATTTTGTCGGTAGAGGTAAACTTTGAGCAAAATTATTTCTTTATCCAGTCAAAGGGGTGCCTTGCCGCCTCAACGAGGCGTTGGAGCGGGGTAGGAGTTTGACCAGAATTAATTCTGTAAACAGTCACAGAGGTACCTTTCATCCCCCACGAGATTTTTTGTAGGGGTAGCGGTTCGAAAAAGCTTCGAAAAAGGTAGGGTTTTGACGAGAATAATTTGTGGGGCCAGACACGTAAGATGTTGGAAAGGGGTAGGGGTATTGTAAATATTATTTCTGTGCCCATTGGCAGGGTTTCTTTCCCGCCCCACTAGATGTAGGAAAGTGACAGGTGTTTTATCAACATTATTTTTGTGATAGGTTATAGGGGCTCACAAAATTTTAGACAGGGGTAGGAGTTTTACCAACATTATTTCTAATACCAGTCACAGAGTTGCCTTCCCACCCTGATGAGATTTTGAGAAAGACTAGTGATTTGACCCAAATAATTGGTAGGCTATTCCAAGGGGTGCTTTTACGCCCCTCCGTCATCATTATTTCTGTGACAAGTTACAGGGGCACAATTCCGCATCCATGAGATGTTGAGAAGTGGTAGGTTTTGACCAATATTATTTTTTGGACCAATCACCGGAGTTCTACCCAACTTCAAGAGATGTCGTAAAAGGTTAGAGGTTGGACCAAAATATTTTTGTGAACAAACCCAGGGGTGGCTCACCGTCCTACGTGACGTTGGAGAGGGGTTGCGCTTTGGTCAAAAATATTTCAGTGACCAGACACAGGGGTACCATCCTGTCCCTACAAAACGTTGGAAAAAGGTAGGGGTTTTACCAAAATTATTTCCTTGAACATTCACATAGTGTTCATCACACCCCTGCAAACATTTGGAAAAAGGTAGGGGTTGTACCAAAATAACTTGTGGGACCAGTCAAATCCGTACCTTTCCGCCTCCACGATGTGTTGGAAAGGAGAAGGTGTTTGAGAAACATTACTTCTGTCACCAGTCACAAGTGTTTCTTTCCAACCCTATACGTCTTTGGAAAGGGGTAATAATTTGACTAAATTTATTTCTGTGAACAATCACAGGGCGAGAGGTCAAAAATTCATAAAAGGTGGACAAAATTATAAAATGTTTATAAAATGGGCTAAATTCTGTTACTCACGAGTTTTGTGGGGTCATTGATTACGAATACGAAGTTAAAAATCCCAAAAGCAAAATAGCGGATCCAATATAACGGACTAGCATGCTTAATAATTTTGGATTTTCCTAAAAATTGGTATAAAGGCGTTTTCAAGGTCGCTGATAGCGAATCCGATATATATGTGAACAATCACAGGGCGAGAGGTCAAAAATTCATAAAAGGTGGACAAAATTATAAAATGTTTATAAAATGGGCTAAATTCTGTTACTCACAAGTTTTGTGGGGTCATTGATTACGAATACGAAGTTAAAAATCCCAGAAGCAAAATAGCGGATCCAATATAACGGACTAGCATGCTTAATAATTTTGGATTTTCCTAAAAATTGGTATACAGGCGTTTTCAAGGTCGCTGATAGCGAATCCGATATTCAAAACTAAAACAACGAAACGCGGAACCAATATAGTATTTTTAGTACCACTTACAGGGGTGCTTGTCTACCCTGATGAGATTCTGGATAGGGGCAGGTGTTTGACCAATTTCATTTTTGTTTCCAGTCACTGGGGTGTGTTACGATTGCTAAAAAATTTGCTAAAAAGGTAGAGGTTCAACGAAAATTATATCTTTGAGTAGTCAGAGGGGTGCCTTTCTTCCTCTGCGAGAGGTTGGCAAGAATTAGCAGTTCGACCAACATTATTTTTTTGATTAGTCACAGTGGAATAGTCCCAAACCCACGGGATGTTTGAAAGAGGTAGCCGTGTGACTAACATTATATCTGTGACCAGTCACATGAATCCCTTTTCGCCACTTGGAAACGTTGGAAAGGGGAAGTAGTGACAGAGTTTCTTTCCCGCCTACGCGAAATGTTTGCGAAGAGTAAAGGGTTTACCAGCATGATTTCAGTGAACAGTCACAGAGGGGTCAGTAAACTCCCACTACAAGTTTAAAAGAGGTAGGGGTTTAATGAAAATAACTTCTAGGAACAGTTACAGCCGTGCCTTCCCACGCCGACTAGATGCGAGGGAAAGGTAGGTGTATCATCAACATTATTTTGCGTAACCAGTCACAGGGGTGCTTTCCCGTGCCCACGAGATGTAGTAAAGGGATGGTTGTTTAAAGAACATTATTTCTCGTACCAGTCACAAGGTTGTTTTACCAGCCTGACGAGATGATGAAAAGGGATAGGTGTTTGACAAACATAATTTCTATTAAAAATTGCAGGGTTCCTTGTCCGTCCTAGCGAGATATTGGAAAGAGGTAGGGGTTTGCACAAAATTATTATTGTGAACACACACGGAGGTGCCTTCCCGTCCTAACGAAATATTGGAAAGATCTAGAGATTTGAAGAGCTTTATTTCTTTAAACAGTCACTGGGAGACTAACCCGCTATAATGAGAAATTGGAAAGAAGTAAAAGTTTGACCATGACTATTTCTGGTACATGAGACTAGGGTTGCTTAACCCCCTGACGAAAAGCTGGAAGGGTCTAGGGGTTTACCCAACAATATTTTTTGAAACAGTCACAGGGTTGCGTTTTCACCCTAACGAGATGTTTAAAAGGGGTACGTGTTTCACTAACATAATTGTTGTCACCAATATTATTCCCGAAATATTATGTTGGGGATTAATCACAGAGGTGCCTACTCACCCCAACTTGTTGCTGAAAAGGGGTAGTTGTTTGACCAACACTACTTCTCGTACTAATTACAGTGGTGCCTTCCCATCCTTACGAGACGCTGGAAAGGGCTGTTGGTTTGACCAATATTACTTTTGTGACCAATAATAGGGGTACCTTCTCGACCCCTCTAGAAGTTGCGAAAGGGTAGCTGTTTGACGAACATCATTCTTGTAAATAAATACAGTGGTGCTTTCCGATTCTTCCGACATTTTGCTAAATGGTAGGGGCTTGACCAGCATTACTTCTGTAAACAGTCGCACGGGTTTTATCATACACTCGGGAAAAGTTTAAAGAGCTAGTGGTTTGAACAAAGTTACTTATGTGACCAGTCACAGCCTTGCCCCCCCCACACGATGTAAAAAAGGGATAGGTGTTTGACCAACATTGTTTCTGTTAATATTCGCAGGGGTGATTTTCGCCCCCGCGAGATGATGGAAAGTGTAGATGTTTGACCATGGCTAATTCTAGTACCAGTTACAGGTGTGTCTGCCGAACTTGACGAGATTTTGGTGTTTGACATGCATTATTTCTGGGACAAGCACAGGGGAACCAGCCTTGCACCAAGAGATATTGGAAATAAAGTCCCAGAAATATCATTATTTCTGTGACTAGTATCAAGGGTATCATCACGCGTACAGGAGATGGTGAAAAGTGGTAGATGTTAATTATTTCTGTGCGGTATGGGTTAGTCATAGATTATTTCTGAAAACAGTTAAAGTAACTCTGCGATCACAGGAACAGGGGCGTGCGAAAAGTATTTGGTCGGTACCGAACAATCTCCACAGTTAAAAAAATCATAGATACCGGATCTTTGGATAAGCTTCAATATTAATTAAATTACGTAAACAATCTGTCTAGTGTTTTGCCTTAGTTTTATCTGCAAAATTGTTTATTTTATTTATGACGAAAAGCTTCTCTCGCCTCTTCTTGAATTTTATTGCGTAATGTTCGTTCCGATGGATAATATACATAGTATACATTGGGTAACGCTATTTTTGTTTATTTTTGTATTATGACTTTTATAAATTATCATCTGTATTTAAAAAAATAAAGCGGCTTTACATCATTTTTGATATCTCTAAACAAAAATAATTCTTTTCAAACACAAGAAAGGAAAGCAGTGGGAAAACTTATTCACATAATATCTGAATAAATTAAATAAGAACAATATTTTACTTTGATCGTTTCAAGATCATGTATAATACCTGATTTGTACATTCTCATCAAAAAAATTAGTAGATGGGAGTGGAGACTGTCAACTCTTGTTGACAGTGGCTTTTCGTGTTGATCGTCAGCTTCTGCTGACGATTAGGAGATGTGTGTCCCCAGAACTTTCTTTGTGATTTTCTGTGCTTAATGGAGAGACTTGCAAGTCGTTTATAAGACAGAGAAACCGAGAATAATCGAGTGAAAGAATAATCTACCCAGAAGAAGTTGTTTTTCGTTACCTGTTCGGGCATTGTTAAACAAGAGGGGTAGAGGGGTCAAAAATAAAAGTCGCTGGTTGACTTTTTTCACAAGAAAGTCTTCTGGCATCGCATGTTTGCGAAGTGGATAAAAATTATATTTCCCTGGAGAAGGAATATGTTCTTAATGTGATAATGCTGCAGATTCATAGATTCATCTGGTAATTGAAATTCTCTGTCATTGATGTGGATTTTTCACGCATCTCCCTAAATTGTAAGGCAGAAGTTATGATTAGTCGAATAAACATTTTGTAAATTAGGATTCCATATGCCGCTTTTAAACTCGATTGTCTATTCCCCAAGGGATTTTCCTTTAGTTTCGTGGATATGATCGTTCCAATTAAGACCCTTAAGAAGTTTACCTTTTAAGTATTTTATGGATTTTTCTATTCTATTGGTTCGTTAAACATTTTGAGTGGATCTATTTTAGCTGACCTTTTAACTAAAAAAAGAATTGATTCAGATTTTGCTACATTTCTTTTTATTCTCCAGAGTCTAGCCCTTATTTCAATGATTTCAAGAGTTTTTTAAAGTAATTTTAAGATCTGAGGAACTGACCTGCTATTGAAATTTAAGCTAGTAACTTCAGTTAGCTTGATAATTATGTGCAGCATAGACTGACCTTTTCTAGAACCATATATTTGCGGTTCGAGTATGCTATTTTTCTCCAGGTGATAGATTACGCAGGTGTGTATTATTTTTCAAAAACTTTCTTCATTGTTTTAAGAAGACTAATGGGTCTGTAGCTTGTTGGATAATATGGATCCTTCCCTTTTTTTCTAAAAAACTAAAATGTAAGCTATTTTCCAAGATTCAGAAAAGTAACTTAGTTGATTACAGGCATTCAAGATAAGAGCAAGGAGTGTTAGGCATGAGGTAGGAAGCTTTTTTTAAACTAAATTTGTAATTAAATCATGGTATTTGTAATTTGTTTCATAAATTCCTTATGTGTTATTTTTTTAAATTATTAGTGCTTGGGGTTTTAATAAAGTTGCACATCATTTTTTCGCATTCAGAGATGTGTTTCGGTTGAAATAGCTAGTCATACGATATATACAGCTATTTGTAATTTAAAGTTTACCGTCTTCTGTATTTCAGTTTTTACATCTGTGCTCTTGAATTTTAACTACTATAGTTGTCCGAAGGCGGATAATGATGTTTTTAATGATACAGTTTTTGATTCTCTGGTGCGTTCGGTAGAGTTTATCATGAATGTGAATAAGGTCTTTAATCTCGGGGCTGAGAAATAGCTCATATTTGCTAATGGTTGTCTGAGAGACTTGAATGGCAGTTTTAATGCTAAGGGTGAGATTGGTCGATTAGATATGGCTTTGTTAACGTATGTAGTGCTTGTTTACTGAGGGTTCGAAATTAACATGAGCTTCTAGGGATGAGTTGAATGTTCGCAAATTTGGTTTTTCAAAATTATAGAGAGGGGCGGTCGGAGCTTTTCCAGAGTTAGTAAAAAGGCTTAGAAGAAATGGTCGTTGATCTGAGTCTAACTATTTTTGGTGATTCCGAAGTTAACGAGGTCAGATTTTATGTTTAACTTTGTGGGGGACAAAGGTATGCGAGTTTGGTGCAGAGAAAGATAGATACTGGTCTTTTATTAATTCAAACAAATTTTTTACGATTTTGTTCGTTTTTCTGCTGTTCCAAACTACGTGTTTACCATTTAAGTCCCCTGCAGTTGTTACCTAGGGTGCAAGTTTTTAATATTTTGCTGCAATCATTTTTTGTAAATTTGCGAGAGGGAGTCTTCTAAATTAAATGGTTAATTAATTAATTAATTAATAATAATTAATAAAAAATCATTAATAATTATTGCTAATTAAATAATATATAATTATTAATTAATAATATTACTAAATAAATTAAATTATTATTTAAATTAATTAAGTGATGACGGCGCATGCTTTCCACTTCTTTTCATTGGTATATTGGATTAATATTTTCTCGAATCAAAATGTCGGTGCCTCTATTAGTGTTATTTTGATATAATTTTTGGCCACCAACTAGATTGATTTATATGGATTTGCGAAGTAAAGTTTCCCTGAGCAAGCAAATGTTGATTGTATTCTTTTAGAGGTATGTGGTTTATTCATGCCCCTCCCTATAATATCAGTGATTAAAGTTATACCCCTTTTTAATAGATTTATAAGATTTATTTTACTATCCTGAGAGGGTTGTAACGAAGATACAAGCACCCTGCTACCGTACTGCCCTGCGGGCCTAGAAATAAGGGTGGGGAGAACACCACTTCCTGGTCCTAATACCCAAAAGCTCATGCCAGAGACGCCAGTCTTGTACTCTCTGCGCCACGATACGGGTAACGTTCCGGTCACAACCTCCTTACGATTTCCCACGAAGCCCCATCATCGTCTTGCCTCTGCACTTAGGCCAACGTCGTCTGTATCGCTTTGCTCATCATACCCGCGAAAAACCGCGTAATTGTAAGTTGTTAAAGAAACCTTTTTTGTTTAACTCGTTTCCTTCTCATTGACTTTACCTAATTCTCGACAATCCGAATTGCTACACCTTTTCCGTTAATTTGCGAGATCCCTCACCACTTTGGCACCCTCCAAAAAATGGAATGGAAGTTAATAAAATTATAAAAATTCAAATTTTTAATAAGAATGCGTGTGCGCTATTCGAAAGGAAAAATTAGAACCAGCATTTTGGTGATGGAAATGGTCAAATATTGAAAATGATTTGAGAAAATTGTATTAGATTGATTTTATGTTAAAAATGTTAATTTATTTTTATAGAAAGTGCGGGTAGACATGTTTTTTAGTCGAAACAGTGCGGGTAGATATATGTCGTTAAATAGTTGGTATACTTTGCGTGTTCCCAAGCTTTACCACCTTTGATAAAAACTAAATTTCCCTGAGAAAAACGATTTTGTAGATAGACAAAAAGAAATATCGTAAAACAAACGCGCTAGAATGGTATTTAAAAGTAGGAAAAAACAAGATAAATTTAAAAGAAAAAGAAAGCGGCATCAGTCACCGAAGTTGGCGCGCGAATTCAGAACGTGAGTGATGCAATCCAAACAAAACAAGTCTCTTCTCCCGTGTCGCCATATACCCCACCCCAAGCTCTCCTTACAGGTGATGCACAAGACTTGGTCCTTCCAGCACCCGAGCTGGCACAGAGTGTACGGGGGCATGTAGCCACACACCCTAGGCCCTACAAGGCGAGCGACTCAATCTGGCACAAGCAAGCGTGGGCGTCAGAAGATTAGATAAGCAGACTTGTCAAAATAGAGAGAGAGAGAAAAAAGAAAATAAATAAGAAAATGAACAAAATAAACACGAATTTACATGCAAAAAATAAAGATAGGAAATTAGAGACAGAATTTAAAGGGCCATTGTAATGCAATAAAGAGAAAAATGACTCTAAATTGAAGACGGTTATCGATAAAACAGAGGGAGAAAATGATTCGATAATAGAAAAATTATTCGCAATTAGAAAAAGTAACTAGTATAAATTTTGAAATAATGTGGCAATAAATAATAATATTGCACGCGTTAAGAAAGAAAGGAAGAAAAATGTAGAATTTTGCTAAGAAATTTTGGAAGGAATAGTAAAATTAAATGAAGTACAACAAGTGCAATTAGAAAATTTAATTAAAAGAAAAGTAATAGATCAGGGAACAGAATTAAAACCGACTTATTTAACTAGTCATAAAATAGATGTATAGGGTCATGAGTCAATTAAGCAAAGATACTATTACTGTATCACCAAAAATAAGAGAGTTTATCTGTGAAGAAGTAGATAGACTTTTAGAACAAAAAATAATAGAACCATCGAATAGCCATGCATCAAACCCAATAGTAATGATAAACAAACATAATGGAAAGTATAGATTTTGTTTTGACTTGAGTGAAGGTAATAAAATAACTAAAAAAGACTTATACCTAATTCCAATAATGTCTGAAATATTATATACGTTAAGGTGAGCAAAGTACGTGTCTAAAATCGATCTTAGTTCAGCATATCATCAGATACCACTAGACAAAGAATCGAAACCAATTACAGCTTTTATTGTTCCGGGCAAAGGAATGTATTAATTTAAAAGGATGCCATTTGGTTTGACAATGCTCTTGCTACATTCCAGCGTCTTATGATAGAATAATAACACCAGAATTAAAACCACATGTATTTTGTTATCTTGATGACATAATTATATTTTAAAAAAAATTTAAGGAAAATTTAAAATATTTGGAAATAGTTAAACATAAAATTAAAAACGTGGATTTAACAATAAGTTTATACCAATGCGAATTTGGATGTTTGGAAATAAAATATTTGGGTTTCATGGCAAAGTAAATGAAAAAGGATTACAAGTTGATGGAGAAAAAATCGAACCAGTTTTAAATTTTTCAAAGGCCTAAGACAATTAAACAAATTTAAAGACTGATAGGAATAGCTTCTCGGTACAGAAAATTCATCCGAAAATTTGCTGAAATAATGGAACTATTAGAAAGGCTATTAACAAAGGAAGTAAAGTGGGAATGGGCCTTAAAAATAGGAACAAGCATTTGCGACTATTAAACAATTACTTATTCAGCTTGAAACTTATGCGAGTGGTATAGTATTAGAAGATGTTTTAACACAGATAATACGCGGCGAAAATTATGTAATAGCTTTTGCAAGTAGAGGTCTGAATGGGGAAGAGCGTAAATATTCTGCTTCAGAAAAATAATGTTTAGCCGTAGTTGGGCGATTCGAAAGTTTAGACCATACTTAGAAGGTAATTCTTTTAAAGTTATCACAGATCATATTGTCTTGAAATCGCTCCATAACCTAAAAAATACTACAGGTAGACTAGCACGATGGGCTTTAGAAATATTAAAGTACGATTCTGAAATTATATACAGAAGGGGAAGCTTAAATCATGTCCCAGATGCGCTATCAAGGTCAAATTAAAATTAAATGAAAGATTCTATTATTTTATCAAGCGTAGTAGAAAATAAAGAAAAGATTAAAAAGAAATCGGGGATAATTGGTATAAAACTAAAATGATACATGTTGAAAATAAATAAAAAAATAAAAATTAAAGAACAGGCGATAATCAATTGTATTTTAATAGATCAGGCCCTTAAAAACTAAGTTTAAATTTTTATAGCAATGCGTGCAAGTTAACAATACCAAAAAAATTGCGAGAAGAAGTTTTAATTGAAAATCGCGATACTAAACAAGCAGGACACTTAGGCATGGGAAAAACTTATGCGAAATTTTCTGTACATTATTTTTGGCCCGGGGTATACTCGGAAACATTAAAATATGTAAAAGAATAGGAAATTTGCCAGAGAATAAAACCAAAAGTAAATAATCAAATTGATTTGATGAGAAGAAAGATAATTGAAGAACCGTGGACAGTTTTTTTTTGTTGCGAGGGAAGGTGGAAAATGTGCTATCACACACCGAAAAGGATCAGTACTTCTCGTTAGTGTGGGGATATTGATAGAATCGCTACAAAGATCTGAATATATATGAATATACATTATGATCTTAATTTGACCATTATAGCGATGCTAACAACGACTGAATAAAAACTAAAACCCTTTCTCCTTGGCATAATCCCCCCCGGAAACGCTTTCGCATTACTTCAGGGGGGTGCCGTTCTTTAGCCGTGCCTCAGCTCTTCTTTTTTTTCTCAGCTTCGGCTTCTTCTGTAGGTCTGGGCTTATTACCGGACCTGCTCAGCTACGTTATTAGCTTGTGCGTCCGGGAGGCTTCTTCAACGAGGCTGCCTCCCTATACGCTAAGCACCGCATCGTCCCGGATGATGGTCTGTCCGGGACTTTTCGTCCTTTACGGCACAGAGATAGAACTGCGGTGTGCTTTCGCACGTTGTAACCTTATGCCCCTCTTTACCGCATCTCCAACAGGCCCTCGTACGATCTGGGTCCTCACAACTTGCTGCCATATGGCCAAAGCCTAGGCAGCGGTAGCACCTGTGGACCTCCGTCTTCCTGCGTACGCGGCAGGACACCCATCCAATTCAGATTGCCTCTGATGGCCTTCTTATAAAAAAATAACCTTAATGTCGCCGCACGTAGCCTCACCAAAGTGTATACGCGCCGCAGCTTCCACTTCCTCCTCCTGTGTTATTGTGTCGAGGTCCAGAACCTCGACCTCAACACGGGGGACGAGTTCGCGTATGCGTTCCCTGTCCCCAACCGCCACCTTGATAGCAGCGGACAGCTTTGTGCTGCCGACCGCTGCAGGACCTAGTTTCACCAAGACCTCTCCGCCTCTGGTCTCGCCCCTGATCTTTACTCCAAGGGCGTCAGGATTCACTTTTTGCTTGAGATCTCTGAGGACCTCAGCGTACGTGAGACCCTCCGCCGGCTTGATAAGAACCGCGTCGGGTCTAGATCGCATCTGCTTCACTCCTCTCACTCTCTTGCCCTTGGTGCAGGTGTAGGCACCTCTCCCTCATTCTTTTTGGGAGTTGACACTGTCGCTTTTCCAGCGCGGGTCCTCGACTTCTTCATAATTGGCCTTGAGGAGCTTGCCTCGACGGGACTCAGAGTGGGCTCCCGCTCTCGCTTCCCAGGATGGGGAGCGGGAGTTCCCACGGTTTCTCTCGTCTGAGTTCCGCTTTGGCTTGTGTTCCTCTTGGCCTTCTGTTTTAGGGCCATTGCCCTTCTTCTTGCAGTTCTCCCAACGTTCTCGACAAGATCCCTATGAAGCCCTTCGGCCGTCATAGAGTTGTCTAGAAGTTGGTGCAAGATACCATCCGCCCTCTTTAGTCCTTCCCTTATTGGGAGCCACATTTTCTTTTTTTCCCTACTAAATTCTGCCATTGCTTATATGGTGCCTTGAAACTTATCTAAGAGATGGTATGTCTCTGAGAGTTTGACATCCATCTCAGCAATGTCCACGTTGTTAACTGACAGTTCTCTCCTGTCCACCTCCTCTGTTACGTCCAAAGGACCAGCCAACTACTCACAAATACGCCGGTTCGCTTCTTCAACGTTTGTTTGTAATCGATGCTGAATAATGTTCCCACGTGTAGCTAGGGAAGTAAAGGTCCACCTTCGCAGAGACCCGCATGCGGGGGTAAGGTCTGTATACTCTTGGAGGCGACCTGGTATCCTAGAGACACCGTTCGAGACACTACTCCCTGGTGCCACTCAGTCCTCGGCACGGTCGTTCACGCCTTGACTTGGGGTTCTAAATGTGTTTGGTCCGCGAGGCGTATTTTATTTCCATCTAACCATCTGTTTTCCGCGAGTATTCCCCTATCCGCTACCTGGGGACGTACCAAGTAGGGGTATCACCTCCCCTCCACTACAGATATATGCAGTGGTACTTGGATATTTTAGGAATAAATAAATATTGATTTAATTGTCTTATTAACTTTAAACTGATTTCAAATGGGTTGTACTCAGAAACATTGAAATATGTAAAAGAATGGGAAATTTGACAGAGAATAAAACCGAAAGTAAATAATCAAATTGGTTTGATGGGAAGAAGGATAATTCAAGAACTGTGGACAGTAGTACCATCAGGTATGATGGGTCCATTGCCAATCTCACAATCTAGAACTTAATATATTTTGGTCTTTGTTGATATGTTTACTAAATGAGTAGAAATAATTGCAATTAAAAATAAATTAGCCTTAACGACTAAAAAAGAATTTTACAAGCGTCTCATTTCTAAATGGGGAACACCTAGAATTTTGTTTACAGATAACAGAAAAGATTGCGTAAATAAATCAATAATTAATTTAACAAAATTCAGAAACTCCTAAATACAATGCACAAGCAAATCCAACGGAAAGATGTAACAGATCAATTAAAGCGGCAATAAAAACATATTTAGAAAAAGATCATTAATCATGGGATGAAAATTTAGATGACTTACAGTTTGCGCTAAATGCAAGTAAACATTCTTCAACAGGATTTACACCAGCTTTTTTAAATTCAGGTAGAAAACTCTAATCAATACAAGCATTAAATAAAGATTTAGATAATAAAAGCAAAATAGAATTTCAAGAGTTTGAAAAATGGGCAGATAGAATGCCAAAATTGAAAATAATTAGGGAAGAAATAATTACAAATTTAGATACCGCAAATGAAACACAATCCAGGTATTATAATCTTAGACGTAGGCCGATAAGTTTCGAAAATGGCGAACAAATTCTAAAGAGGAATAAAACATTATCAATTAAAAGGGAAGGAATAGCACAAAAATTAAACTAAACTTTTGAAGGACCATTTTTCATTAGGGCAAAAATTTCACCTACAATTTAAGAAATTCAAACAAGGAACGGTAAATCATTCGGTAATTGGAATGTTAAAGACATTAAAAAGTATATAAGTAAAAAATAGATTTTAATTCGAATTTTGCTTTGAAATGACATACATGTTAATAATTTTATTTTGACACCACTGACAAAGTCAAAAAAATGACACAAACACATAAACCTAGAAAAACGGCAACACAGAAAAATATTTAATTCCCCTACTGCAAGCGAAGAATTGCTAATACACAATTTTTCCGAGTAGGTAGAGTTGCAGCAACCGCCACTTGGAGAAAAACCTGAAGAGAAACAAAAAGGTTACGAGAAATTGATAGAAGATAGAAAGTGGAAATTGTTAGAGATATGTTTAGCGCGCTAAAATAATTAAAGAAGAAGAGGAAACTAAGAAAAATGAATTGGAAGAAAAAGGCGTGAAATTAAAAAAAAAGATTAAATAAGAATTAGAAGTAAGAGAAAAAACGAATCAAGAGGAAGAAATCCTGAAAAAAGGATTTCACCAGAGTATGTAAAAGAAATAGGATTTTTGATTCAAAAAATTTCGAAACCGAGATTTTTACACCTTTCGATAGTTTTTGAGTTGCTCTTTTCAAGGAGACCATAAAAGAAATTCCCAGCGTTAATATTGCCCGCCTTTCACGTGATATAGAGCGAAAGCCCGATTTCTCGGGAATACCTAACTACTCAATTATTAGCAATCATAACGCTGGTTTTTATGGTTACTATTAAAATTATTGTCCATGTCATTTAACGCCTTATTTTAGTATGACGTGCATTTTTGTGTGAGGAAAACTCTTTGCGCAATTTATTCATGTATCGTTGCTTTTCTTGAAATTGAATATATTTATTTTCACAACATTTAACTTCTGATTTATCAATGCTTGGTAAAATTAAAAATCGAAGTTATTTTTAGCCCACAAATTAAAAATAATTAGTGCCGCCGTAATTTAAGGTCTAATTCGACAATATTTAGAGTCAAATCTATCAATTCTAAAATTTAACTTTCAATTATTTATCAACATAGAGTAAATGTTATACAGCATTACATTTTTTTAGGTTTAAGGTTAAAATTACTCATTAATATTTATAATATTTATAACAATTAAACACTTAGGCCATCAAGCGTTTAATCGATATTAAATGGATCAATTAATAGAAATTGGATCATTATTAACGGTAATACTTATTATTATCATATTTTTGGTCCCTTATTAATAAATTAATTGATTATATAAATTAGATATAGATTAGTTATATTGATTTAATTATACTAATAAAGTAAATAATCATAATAATAATAATAATAATAATAATAATTGTTAGTTATGAGCCTCGGTGGCTCAGTTGGTTAGACGCTCGGACTTCACCTCAGAGGTCCGGTGTTCGATCCCTGAGCCGGTACCTCTGGAAATTTTTCTATGT